>QXVX01011395.1:2880-21058 GCA_013436065.1 Halocynthia aurantium
CGAGTTAGATAATCATAGGATAGGGTAGGCTAGGTTTGGGTAGGGTATGGGTTAGTTGACACTAATCCTAACCGAACCAAAGACTAATCAGACGTATCTGGATTTTAAATTTCCTCACGAGAAAAATTCTTTCAATCTTCTTGGTATATTGTATATTTTGTATTGAATTTGTATTCACAATAGCCTTATGTGCGGTATTTCTAGTCTGCGGTCTACCCACTAGCCATCTATAGAGTCTGGTATGTAGGGCCTCAGCCACGTAAGGGAATCGTTGTTAGATTACTATTTATTTCAATATTATGTAGAATTGAGAAATACCATGGAGAAATACTGACATATCTACTACTTACGTACGCTTTACATAGAACCGAGGTTATATTGTTTGCTTTTGAGATGTGTACCTATACGTATCTTTTATCGGATTGAACTTTCCGTAAATGGAGTTCTCTGTAAATTCGGTATGTTGTTTGCAAACAGCGAAGAATACGGATAGTTTACGTTAGATTAAAGTAGATAAAGATAAGATGTGGTTTGGCTAGGTTAGCTTTGGGTGAGGGGTAGAATTAGTGTTACCTAACTCTTACCCTAACCCTCAGCGAACCTAGCTTATCCTACCCTAACGTAACCGGGTTTATCGAAGGGACCACACTACTTGACTAATGTCCGATAACCTGAGCACGCTAAGCAACCTACAATAACTGCAGGGTATATATATGTATATTAACATATAACCAGCCTGGTAGCTGCGGTCATTTGCCTTCCAAATTTCGACTTCTCATTGGTTCTTGTTCATTGGAAACATTATATATTCGCTACAATGAAAGTATTAACTCGAAAATGTGTAAAATATTCACACGATTTTTGCTATATGAAACTGCACGTTGGCGCTATAGTTGATATACAGCTGGTAGTTTAGTTGCCAATCATCGCTTCAGTTCAAAATTTGTATACCGTAGTTTCGACACACTATTTTTTTCGATACGCAGATTTTTTTGTGTACGTGTTCGCGTAGTTTCATTCTTTTATGAGGCTATATTATTATATTTTCAGTCAATTATAAAGCTAAAATCGACCTGCTCGAATAGCTACCGTGATACACACCTAAAGGTAAATCAATATCCTAACGTTTTACGATTTTCAATTCGGCGTAGTGTTTCCCGTTTCCACTGAAACTTGGCAATGATCGCCTTACCATCAGCAGGCCATGTTCAGGCCAGTTACTTCTTCGCTCCTCCGAATGCCCAAATGTTGCATTGTGAGGTAAGATGTTTAAAATTTGCTATTGTCCGTGCACCCTATTGCGTACACCAGGGCTTCCATAAGCCTACAAGGATACCACATCCCTATTTCGTTTATTTCAGTTTATCATTTTTTAGACCCCCTGTAAACCATAGAGGGTCTACCTGGACCCTGTTGGGGAGCCCTGGCGTACACCAATCATCCTTTTTCCTTCAACACAATATACTGTTAAATCTCATAACGTCGTGGTAAGTTCCCTGCGAATCTGCGACTTTAAGCGAGACTGAAAACCTTATAAAGTTCAACTACCATATACTTTAGATTATCCAAGTTTAATACCCTAATTTCGCAAGGTGCGAGAACAAATGAACTTTAAACGACTACAACTAGATATAAATTGTATCCATTACATCATTTTATGTTCACTTACGATAAAAAACGAAATGATGTTAACTGGAACGATGTTAAACGAGGTTGAACTATACCGCACTCCTTTATCGCACGTACACCACTAAATCCTTGAGGAAATATTCAAATATTTTTACCAATTGAAAACAATATGTAGTATTCTGAAACATTCATTCGGGTGGTCTTCAATGATCTATTATGCGATGCTATTGACGATCCATTAAATTTGACTCAAGGAGGATATTTTAATGAAGTTAATGCAGTCAAGAAGTGTAACACCTTCTCACGATTTATTTGTTAATAAGCCATCGGCGTTGTGGGAGTAAAGATAATATTGCCAATTTTAACCATTAGTAATGTACTCAAGTGAAATAAAATCACCTCGAAAACTCACAGGAAGACTAATTTGGAAATCTGACCCAGTCACCTGTTCAATGCTGTTCATCTTGTAACTTACCTCGTGAATGTAGTGACGTACCTTGCTATAGTGTACAACGATGCGTGGTATGCAATTGAATGTTTTCTGCGTTGTACCAATCGCTTTTCATATCCGAATACCGAGCAAATCACCCTGTTAGCGTTGTTATCGAATTCGCTTGGGCGTGTCTGGGAATATAAAGGACTACGACTACGGATTGGTTTGAGATATTGCTAACCATTGACCCCTATAATCTCATAGAAAGATACTCACCTTTTAAGATACTCGGCTTTTTGCGGGTCATTCACTCTTTGGGAGTGCTATGCTATTACTTGAGCCATGCACTGTATAATATACGACGTTACTGACAGGCGTAGTATTGTTCGTCAAAAATAGACGATATCAAAGCGGTTATCAGTTGTTACGTTGCGTTGTTTGGCTAAAGGGCGTATGGATGAGAAAGTCATATGTTGGTTATGAGAAACATTTAATGAGCAATAGTTAAGAGATTTGCATTCCATTCTGATAGCAGTTTGAAATAGTTTACATATGAGTATTATTGTTCAACATATTTCATCTCTATCTCAACGTTAGTACAAGCTAGGTAGCTAGGATTGCTAATAACTACAATGTATCTTGTTCCACGAGAGCTTTTCTCTGAACTAGGGTGGCTAGACGTTCAACTTTAGTCCAGATAGTCTGGCTTTTAAAGCCCTCTGTCCAGCGACACCTCGAACCAGACGACGGTCATTTGTTCTCCTTTGGGGTCCAACTAAACAAAAAATTCTTCATTAATATTTTTAAAAACAACGGGAACTAAAAGAAATAAGATAAAATATTGCAGTAAAGCTGGTGTTTTTTTTTCTTCCTTTGTCATGTTACCACTGAAACCTTATACCGCTACTGCTAAGGCGTACTGTATATAGAGAGCTCATTAGAATACATTAACGTATATTGTAATAATTTATAATCTTTCCTTGGGGAATTACAGCACCGTATTTAAATGTACAGTATATGCTAACCCTATACAGTGAGTATCACGTAAATTTCTTTTAGCGTTCTAGAAAGCTTTTAGTTGAATCCTTCGTGTCCGAAATTGGTATTGCAAATGAGAAACGGACCTGTTGCATTCTTATAGAGAAAATGATCGAACTTCATTTATGGACCAATCGATTTGAGATTTGTGCCCAGGCCTAATGGAGACTGCCCAGGATAATAATTATTAAGCAAACAGAAACAAATGCCCAAGAGAACTTTCAACTTAGTAATTCTGAAAAAAAGAAATCGTGTCAGTTGAGCTCGCGAACTCGTATTTTCGTCAGTGTGGTGCAGTTTTAGTTTCATCGATTTTTGTGGTCGTACGAGACGATTACGTCACCCAGCTTCTAATGACAAAACGCTTTCATTTTGGTAATTCATCCTGTTAAGACGTTTATCATTTTCCGTTGCATGTCTGGCACTCGAGATGGATGAACTTGTCAGTCTGTGAGATGCTTTTCTCAATAGACATTTGAAGAAGTGCTTAAAAATATACGTATTAGCCAGACGTCTGATTTCGGGTTTTCTGTAAAAATAGCAGTTGTTGGTCAGGATCAGGTGGGATTTCAGGTATCCTGGTTGGGGAAATGGGTGCGTGGGGGGTTCCTGTCCCCAATCATGAAATACATCATGACCAAGCTCTCTGGTGTCTAGAGCTAATGTTAGGTCGCGTGGTCGAAGTTGCAAAATCTTCTGAAATTTCACCCATCATAAGCGACCAGATCCGAATGGGACCATCTCAGACTGCGACCTATTATTTGTATATCTAATGACATAGCTAAATTGCATTCGATCGTTGAAACAAGTTTTACTTCTATACCTCGATAATATGTTATAGGGCCTCACGAGGGCGTTGTTACGACCATTTCCAAAGTACAGTACTGTGTATAGTGAAAGGTTTAAGCAGTATATTAACCCTTTGACTGTGTTTTAAAGGCCCTACTGTACTTTTCCTTAAACCGCCTATCTATAAACTTAATAAGGTTGCTATAAGGCCCTTCATTTTTGCATACTAAAAGAAGCTGACTGTATCCATACATTCGACGGTGGCGGTCACAACATGGTACATCCAGGCATTGTACCGTCTTTTTATCAGATGAAATTGCATACTATGCTGTATTTGCAGTAGTTAATTATGAGTCTTCGTTGTTCATACATACTCATAAAGCTTAGTACATTAGTGCACTTTGTACGCGCGCGTCCATTTACTTAATTGTAGTGGGGGTCTCTCACGTTATTAAAAATAATTAGCTGCCTTTCGCAATACTATGCCAGTCTTCAATACTGTATATACAGTCCTTATAAGCCAGATCAGCCTGGGAATTGAACGCTGTTGTATATCATCGAAGCTAAGACGCAACGTTTCGCAAGGCAGTCTGGCAGTGAGGCGCACGCAGAGTTACGTGAAATCCCTCAAGGGATCCGGCATTAGAATCTCGAAATCGCTTTATTCTGCGTATCGATTCTTCTCTGACATAGTCTAGATGTCCTAATTAATATTTACGTTATCGAACCGGCTGTGCTTCAAGTTAACAGCGCTTCGTTTGTTAGTTTGTCAAGATAAAAGGTATCTCAGAATAGATAAGAATGACTGAAGATCTTGATCTTGTACAGTGTAGTTGTTAGCTTGACAACTGCAGGAAAGTAATCTACTATAGAATTTACAATAGTACCAGTCTATGAGTCACCCGTTCACGATTATCGCTACGGTACAACAGAGTCATACGCGGAAGTTTATGGGTCAGCAGTTGGCGTACGGCTCAAGTTTTTAAGAATGTCAGATCATTGGCATATGAACTACTGGCTACAGTTAGATTTTTGTTAATAACGATTGAAATTAAAGAATTCTATATGCAAATGTCTATAAATTATTCCCGATGCCACCAAGACTTTGTATAGTTACCACTATACAGTACGTGATTAAATGTGACTGCATTGAAAGGCATTAATATCAAATATTGAAATCCCATTATTTTCGTGAATAACTAATCTACTTATTCTTCAATTATCAAGAGAACAGTAACCTAGAACTATCCCTGACCGTACTGACCCTATTGTTAAGTTGCCCTGATGACATGCAGTAATACACAAATACATACAGGTATTTAAGTTAAGGGAGAAAAGCTATATTACATAAAAATAGGTTCAAACTAAGAATAAGTTTATGATTTCTAAATGTTTACGTGGTTAAAACCAGGAGTGTTGTGTCAGAGGTCATTTTTTTTGTGATACTTCATTTGTCTTCATCGATTGTAGTATACGCCATTTTTTGACCTTAATTGTTCTTCTTCAGGGGGCATATGTTGCAACTTTGCGGTGTTTATATTGTTGTGAAATCATACTCATATTGTATGTTGATTTGAATTTATGATGAATTTCGTGTCGGCGTAAGTAAAAACTATCGATTGCGATTAATAGCTTTCGCCACAAAATTAGCACCACGACTGACAATTTTGTGTGGCCCATGATGACGTAATTTGCGTCTGACCTATCCTTTTCTTCTATTTTGCTAATTTTTTTAAAGGAAGACGTGCGTCAAAGAGAGCAAGTCTACGTCATACTGACAGTGTGACCTGTAGTGTTGATAGGATTTGTTAAATCGAATTCATGATCTTGATTCTCATACTCTTGCACCAATCGTGATTTCTAGGCTTTGAAGGGCTGTGATACGCAAAAACTAGAAATGCATAGAATTGATGAGTTAGATTGCTTGTAGTGACTTTTGAGTCACGTATCTCAAGTCGAGTAATAACCTACTCGAGTTTCAGGTCGAGTGACTCGAATCAATTTGAGTCCATAAAACAAAATCGGCGCAGGGTAGCTACTGGACCAACTTCACCTTCCTCTTAAAAACAACGTCGCATAACAACACGTCCATATATTGACCTAATTAAACGGCATTGTTTCCCAAATAACCTAAGAAAATTTAAATCGGCTTTTGTGTCCGAAAAAAGCGACTGCTCGGATAAACGACTGCTTCAATTAACTTGAATCCACTGTATAGGTTGAAAACGTATGGTTCAAAAAAGTTCCGATGAAGTTTTATTGCTTCGTGGAAATCATAATGCTGTCGATGTGTGCCGAACGGAAAAAGTTGAAAATTCGAAAGCGGAAATACTTGACCTTTAGTGCTTTACTCCACCGCATATAGTAGCTCTCTTGCTTGGTTGTGTGCCTACAAAGTGTATACTGAATTGCTAGTTTCTTACACTATGCAGTTTCACAGTGAAGCCACATCCGCCTCAAATAGAATAGTAGGATTCCCTGAAGCTTCGTATTACTGATATACATGCATTTCCCTGTCTTTAAATGAGCTATTGGAGAGACCAAAGTTCGCTAACATTTCACCAAATGTCTCTATTACCATATTTCTTTAACAAAACGATTATATTCATGTGACAAAATGTATTTTATGTGGTACGAAATATTGTCTTGAGGTTTAGTATAACAATAACCAGCACACCGGATTGTATCCCTTATTTTGTATAATCGATTACTTAATTGTTTTCAAAATGAGAAAAAAAAAGTTTTCTGCCGTATTACATGGAATGGTAATTAGGGCTGTAGATAATGATTGTTTGAATGCTATTTGACTCCGAGAAAATTTCACGACTAGATACTATTTTGACTCTGTAAGGCAAATTTCTTTGAATTATAATCTCGACCTCTTTAGGAATGTAAGTATCGTTTTTAAGCGAATCTTCGTGGCTTGAATGTTAGACCTTGCTCGAATAAATCACTCTTATACAAATGTATCAAAGTAACACACATAAGAAACATCGTTTGATCTTGTCGAACAAGGAATTTTACATAGTAACCGCTTTCATAAACTCGGTGTCTATTGCTTGTCGTTCGTGTAATGAATGTACGATATTGTCTCGAAGACAATATCTTTTAAGGTGCTTACTAAAGCTGGCTTCAACAACAATGGCGGAATCCACCGAACGGTTGTAAATTGAATAGTTCAGTGAATCGTAAATGCGCTGGTATAATACACACCCCATACTCGCCTTTTACATTTCCTCTAAGTAATATTCATTCCATTCCGATAATGTATTCCAAGTCTTAGCCCTGCTTCAGTACGGTCTTTGCAATGGTAAAATCGAATAAACGATGACATCGGCATTCGCCGGAAAATATGAGCCTGTGACTTCATCGGAATGTAAAGCGAAGCTTTGACTTATTTTTAGATATCGCTCCGTCACTACCGTAAGAGATAAGTTTATCGTACGTGTTTTATAGCCCGAGGGCCCGGCACAATTATTATGAACTGTATTGTCATCTCGAGTGGTAGTTTTGTTCATAGCGTTTAAGTGCTCAGTAATATTTCGTAATTATTTTAATCATACAGATACTGTCCTTCAATACCAGTATTATTTACTTGCTCCCGGAACATTAACGCTGAATCTTATACTATTTGATATAGAGAAAACAGATTTTATTCATCGATTTTTATGTCTCTTCGACTATCCGACAATATATTGAATCCAACTCTAACAGCCGGATTAAAATGGTTCGGATTACCGAGACTTGATTGATTTGTGGCATGACTGTATTGTGAGGATGTATACCATGGCGATCAAACTTGATCGGCATCAGGGACCTGAAAATTAGTGTCATGAAGTTCACGAAAAGGGTTGGGAATGCCTGTTTTATAATAAACTCTTTAGTGTTGTACGCTTGGATTCTATGTCTTAGAATTATAGTTCAAGTAGGTTTCATCTGTTATTTTTGTGATGATTAGATGACGGTAATGTATTGCTGTATAATTTTTATGCAATGTTCGATACTGTTACCTTCAGTATTATTTATCGACGCTCTGTTGCTAATCTGCTCTACTGCTAGCAGGAAGCAAGGTAATCATCGCATCCTATCACGGTGGTGTTGCGTAACAGATACATTGTATAATCCGATTACTGTACTGCTGTTGAGGTAACTGTAAATGTAAATGTACTTTAGTCTGTGTCACCATTTGCCATTGTATCAAGAGCGGAAATGTCTTAAGCAGTGTACTTCGCTTACGTGCTAGTTGTACCTCCCCCATCGTCAGCCCTTAGCAATAATTGTCTGCGTTCGGTGCAAGTCAGGGCCCGGTCCACGATTTCCGTATAGCTTTTTAACTTCCTGCACGCGTAGCTCAATGCATTCAATTGCCGGCAATCGTTTAGCCCTTAAAATATTTACGTTGAAATCCGTTCACGTGGCTATGAGCATTTCCTTTCTGCGCCCAGTACAGACTTATCCCTGCAATGCTTGCATAAATATAAGGGAGATAAAAAACATAGTCATGTGATACTAAATTAAACTTGTTTGCTTACGTCATCGATCAAACATTCCATTTGGTGCAGTATCAGTGTGTGGTGTTTTCTTATTGAAAGTACAGTATGTATAGATATTATGGCTTGGTAAGCATACCACAACCTCATCATTATACGAGTCAGAACAGAATATTTTATGTTCCCCACGATAAGGACTGTCGTAAATGTTCGACGATATCGTTTGTATCTGTTGGTTTTTTTCACTGTGTTGGTTTCTTGAATGAAAAGTAAAAGTAAACAGTTACAGTAAGTAAAGCATTAGAAAATGAAAAAAAAACGACTTCCGTAAGTAACTAGCTAACTGGCCTGGATTTGGTGTATTTTTGTTTAACTCCGATTGGTTATGTTGTTTCTGGCAAGTATGCAACTAATGATATCACTTCAGAATACAGCGAGGTCGAATAGCTTAGAAATTTGGTTAGCTTGAACTGATATGAGTGACTCCAGCAAAATCCTTAATGAAATGAATTTGCGGACACCTGGAAGTAATTTGACTGGTTTGACTTCGATCTAACGGGCTTTTACTATTTTAGCTATTAGAAATTCAATAGACAGTTCAGCCCTAATCTACATTTCGGTTCACCCATCTTATGCCAACGTGTCGGATACTAGTGTAATACTACACCGCCTCGAATAGAAACTCTTGATAAAAATCTGATCTAGTCCGTTTCCCCAGTCCGTTTCAGCGCGCTTTCTTTGGCATTTCCCCCCGCTACGTAACGCTTCCTCTCAAGCCCTGTGGATATGCAATCCTATTGAGTGATGCAAATATCTAAGGAAATCGAATATTAGTAATCCTAGTATAATGTGATGTAATGTGTGTAATAGCATTAGGCTTTGAAAAAGTACCATCGCAAATACAATATTTCCAGTTAACATCTCACCGATATATTTCATTAGGTATTAATTTACAATTTCTGTTTCCTCTAATCCTTATGAAATTACGTACGAAGTTGGTAATGGAATGCTCGTTAGTTTGTAGTGGTGTAACATTTCGCTATTGTTCAAATACCTACGCTCTTTCCTATAGTAATATCTTTCCTGTACACGGTTTAGTCAGATCCGGTAAAGGTAATACTTTACCTGTAATGCAGATCGGTAATATATGGATTGTATAAGAGGAGATTACCTGATGTATGGAAGCAGTGCAGAGGTTCCCCTGTTTCCGACTTTTGAATTTTGAATTTTCGTTAGATCAGGTGCCACGTCTTATATTGTACTGCCTCCTGTCTATAAAAGTCTATTTATCCGTTCCTCTTACCAGAACACAGCTCTGGGCGATTGTGCTGCACTATGTAATGATCCGCTGTTGCGTAGGCGTAGCCGCGGGCAAGTAGTGTCATGGATAGTTCGTAGAACTTTGTAGGAATGTGTTTATTAGTGCGATCGTAATTGGTCGCTATACGGCTGTTGCAGGCAGGGTCTAGCACTCTTAGAAATTTTAGTATACTGAAAAACTGTACAATGTATCTCTGTAACGCAACCAGGATTCAAATTCCCCTTTTGATTTGATATTTCTACGTTATTCGCACGGCCTTGATTAAAAAGGAATGAAAGCTGATATCGCAACGGCGGTGTAAGCCAGCAATGAGTTATGTACACATGCTACTACTATAATATTCACAGTATTCAGATATCAATGAATTTTTCCAATACATTTATCTGAGGTATGGAGTTTGTAGGAATTTTTCGATTCCAATACTTAGTGTGAATCACCAGGGCGCTGTCAACAATACCTGTATTGCGAATTATTTTACCGCTAATGGTAATACTCTTGATGGAGATAAACGTATTTCCTTCCACGTATCTACTTTGGAAATTCGCCTGAAATCGTTCGGTGTCGTTTTACCTATACACTGTATGAATATACATGTACAGTACGTGTATTTGTATTAGCCGTATATTTGTATGAGCTCAACTTTAAATACGTTGCGTTGTACGGTTTTTACTCTAGTAGTGTAGTCAACTTCAGGAATAAATCTCACCGCAATCGAAATGTTGCTTCGTTGCCTGTAAGATCAGACGCTGTCGATACAGCCGGCGTCATATTAATACGCTCACTGTTAAATGTCACCCGTAACCGTTGTCTCCTCAGCCGTACTAAAAAGCGTTCAACTTGGCTGCCCCTGTGTGTAATCTCGCCGTCTTTCGAAGGCGTATGCGTTTAGACCTAGCTGCGAATTTTCCACGCCAGCAGTCAACGGTTCTAGTTTTACGATCAAATTTTCCATGCCTGGTTTTGAATGGGATTTAGTAATCGCTTATACAACGTTGCTTGGATGGGATATGTGGCGCTTCGAAAGTTTAGTATTGCTTTGGCTTTGAATATTGAGATTAGTACGGATCTAAGTACAGTGCTGTATAGTGTACAGTACTTCATTTTTTTTTGCAAATCAAGTTCGCCTGATGATTTATTTCAGTGGATTCGAGCTCGTATCCTACCTACGTGAGTGCGGTTTCTGTATCGAGCACTTGTGAAGCGCTCACACCTACCTACAGTTACTGGTTTCCTTTTTTTAACTCTCCGTAGATACCGCGGTAAACACCGTCGCATGCGGCTTCTGAGGTTAGTGTGTAAGTGGCAAGCAAGGTAGAGTTTTTGTGGCATATTTTATCGTAGTACTGTATATAGGTTTGGTGCTTTTTTGCAATAATAAAATCTCTGAACGATAAATCATTGGGTTTTTAATGTTCTGTAGTACTCTCGTGATATATTTGTCTTCATCGGTGCTTTCGTTTTAAACTGGATAAATTACGAAGGATCCGTCTTACCACTTAAGCAGTGTCAAGCAAGTTCTAATGCGATTAGATCGTCCGCTTTGGTTATGAATCTTCGTTTATCCCATGTGAGAAAATCCGTCACAAACGTCTCACGCAGCGAGCCTGTTATTAATACTTTCATAATCGCAACAGCGGATTACATTTTCTCTCAGCAGAGGCAGTGGCAACTTTTCCAAGCTTCGTGATTGAATTTTCCCGTTATCGATTGCCAAACCTTTTTCTTATTCTATCCCACTCGTCTTGATTCGATTATTGCGCTCTTTTTACTCGCGAAAGAGCTTTGAACGAAGACGGACGAGATTTCATGGTTGCCCAATTTTCTGAAAAATTACCTTATATTTGATTTTTCAAAATCATATTTTCAGTTAGACAGCGCTTTTTTCTCCGAACAAGGCCGGTCCACTGATGCTGCATAACGATTAGCGTAGTTCAGCTCAGCTTATTTTTTCTACCGGAACGCCGACGTTATCAAGCGGATGGATGTCACATCCTTTGTTAGAATAGCAGTGCAGTATTTTGAATATGTGTATGAGACGCTGTACTGCAGGTCGGTTAGATCTCCTGTGTAGGATATCCCGAATCAGACATAAAATGAGGTTCAGAATATTGATAGAAACTCGACTTTGGCCTGTTTTCACGGCCAAGACTCGAACATTAGACGTTTTTCAGCAACTAGTTTCGCAAGGTCATTCTGAATATAATTAATTACTGGTCTTCGTTTGAAATTTAAAAAAACAATAGAATCGATGTAGCAAATTCGTTTCGTTTTTACAAGGGTACTACAATGAAATTGTTAGTAAATGCGACAACAATAGCGGCACTTTCTTTGTTTCAGTCAGTATGAAATGTTTCGAGTTGGCCGGGCGTGCACGCCCCAATTGTATTTCATTTGTTATAGCTCCTATGTAAAGGCGTTAATTATCATTGCTGCCTTTGTTCTTTAGCGTTTTTCTTTAATGTCTTTTTCGTAGTCAAAGTTATATCAGTCGATTTACAGCCTTCATTGCTATTGTTGTTGTTTTATTAAGGGCTGCGTTAGAAAAAGGCATGTAGTAGCATGCCGTTGAATATGGTCAAGCTAGCGCAGTATATCCAGTAGCATCGCGGTAGTAGCACAATAGATTTCGTTTATTAAAATCTCTCTTATGATTCTGATAATTTTACAATATAGGCCTACTGATATTACGAGGTGTTAGTTATTGAACAATCATTCTATGGTATTTTATGGTATTCTATATGGTAAATTAAGAATGTCTGCAATAGCCGCTATTCGTGATTACAATAGGCGGATAGGACAGGATACCGGAGTAATAGCCTAATTTTCTTGCCTTTGTTTTTCAGCTTTACATATATCTATATCCCTCTATATAACTATATATAGCCTGTATAGCCTAATCAGTATTTAATCTCTTCGTAACAAAAAAATTAACATTAAAACTATTAGAGTCATCCTTCATAACCGTCCAACTTTCGGTGAAATCTATATCCATTCCTTGTGTATCTCGTTGTATATCATATCCAAACTCCTTCCCTCCCCAACTAAGGTGAAACCAACAAATAACCGAGCCCAAGACATCGCAAACACGAGGTTTGAACCCCATAGTTTTATTTGCATTAAGCCAACGGTGACTGTCGTTCTACCCTGTGTTGCTGTTGTGTCATATTTGCTTGTAAAATCTGCCTCCGTGGTGTAACATCCTGCATAAGGTGAAGAAACAATAGTTTCGTACTGTGTTTCAAGAATAAACAATTGTTGAAAAACATCATGTACGTCTTTGCATCTAACCCCGTTACAGTTTGGGTAAGTAAGAAATAATAATAATACTGTAGATATTGTAAATTCACCTAGGTCAGGGCATTGGTAATCCGACGTTACTGCTGATAGTGACCTCTTTGCCGACGATTGACATGACGCGACACATGCGCCTTTCTCCCCTCAGCGACAATACAAGTTATCTAAAGTTTGGATGATTCAAATATACAGTTTCCATAATTCACTGAATATCTGACACAATACATATATATATATTTAAGTGTATATGTATTTTTCCATATTTGTATTCCCAACGACTCAAATTTCCATAAGGAGAGTACATACAACTCTATTAGGTGTTCTCCATAGGGAATTTTAGTCGTTTCGCGAATACATCGCGAAATTAGTCTCGTATTACGTATTTGGTGGTGCCCCAAAGTCAAGGAATATTCCCTTCCGAATTATCTCAATTATTAGTATAAATGGCATAAACGAAACAGATTGTTGGTTATTTTGGGTACAGTACTTCCTGTATGTAAAACTAAATCGGTAGAATACGGAATATGGTAATCGGACATAGAGTTTGTAATATAAAATTTTGCAGGCTTTTAATATATAGGTGTTTTTACGGGACTGTCTGTAATGCCTGTCTTTTCTTATATAATAAGATTCCATTGCTATTTTTGATGTATTACAGTAAGTAGTGTATTCACGTGCCTCCCCGACGTGACGTTATTTCCAAATAAGGGAGCTGTTTTCGCGGACGGGAGGGAATGTCGAGAAGCAACTAGTGCCTTCGGCTACGGCGCTTGCTATCAGTTGTTATTTTAGAGTCGCGGCGATGTGTCGGTATCTAAATGCTATAACTTATTTGTCTTATGCACTAAATCGATTCTCAATGAATCACCTTTGTTCGTCGTATAATGAGTTACTAACCCAGTCAGTTCATGTGCAAGGTATTTTCTCAGCTCTTGAAGATCGCGTTTCCTATATTTGTGTCACTGTATGTTGTTGGTCCATAGCAAAGGTAGACTACAGTACTTTGTACCTGTAGTTTCTGTCATGCCAAATTTCCCAATGACCACATGCTACTTGTCTGGAGTATATATGGCCTGCGGCGACCACTTTGTAAAATATTAATTAATTCTATTGCAATTAATTTTCTCCGTCTGCAATGACACAGTCCTGTTTGAGTATCGCTTCTACATACGGTTCTATATAATTAAATTGGTATCAAATATGCCTACTCTGAATATAATAAGCTGGGAGAACGTAGGTTATGTCTTTAACTCGGAATAAATGTTACAGCAATTATATACGATAGCTACCTTAAGTGTGCTCATATGTTGTTGTAAATGTCCAACGGTATTCGTCACCAATACGTTTGTATGGCCACTGTAAATATATGACTGAATCTAAAGCGCCAAGTGTGGGTCGTAAACGAAAACGCGATGGAAAGTTGGCTACAGCAGATTTAATTGTGGTTTTACCACTCGTTCTGTGCGGGGGACTAAATAATTCGAATTCCAATTGATTTACAGTATTAATTGCACAATCACTTGGTATTACGAAGAAGTTAACCATTACAGTCGTCAATAGGAGAAAAGCAAGCTTCACGTAAGACTTTTGACTAATATATCGTGGTGCGTTCACTGCCGGTCTAGTCTTCAAACTTTTCTCCGTTTTTTATCCGAAAGTATTTTTTACAAAAAACGTGCCTGAAATGTAGCCAACTCCCGGTTTCAGCGTGAAGGCGGTTTTCACTCATTGTTTGGCCTTATAGAGGTTTATGCCCTACGCCCATACAGGATTTAATTGCTTTGAAAAATAGACGGGAAAATAGCCAGCGAAAAATCAATGCGTTTCCGCTGGTCGTTAAACCGTTGGCTAAGAAATCATGTAGTGATATTGCTCACGAGTTATTTTTGTAACGTCTGTTCCATTACGGACGTAGCTTCGATATCCGAGTAATATATGCCAACTTGTAGGAAATGATCGAGGGTTATGCAGTTAACTAATGATATAATGGTGATCCTGGTCAAAATTCCATCTATCATACTTCGTGACCGACGTCAGTTTAGGTATAGCGAATGGATAGGGAGGGAGATAATTGCCTTTTGCACTATTACTAACTACGGTACATTATTATCCGTATTTTCTATTGGATATAATATAAACTTCGTGACTGAATACTATTTTCTACCATTTTACTTATATTCGTTATAGTATATCTAGTCTTTTTTCTACAGTCCCCATTGGTGTTTACTATATCTGGACTTCACTGCCGTGCGATGATCTGCCTATACGGTTTTGTAAATAGAGTCCTGAGCATCCCATGTTTTCGGTATTCTACAAAACAAGTGTACCTTATTCAGTCACATGCTTGCCGCTGGCACTTGCGTATTTATTGACCTTTAGCACATGTCCTGGGAAAAGCAAACGTTTTTGCTTAGTTAGACATACTATCGCGCTCGCTACAATACGTGAGCGTCTCATGACTTTATGTGACGTAATATCATTCGGAATTTCCTGCCAATTTGAAGAAACATGTCTCCACAGAATGCTTTCTCTGACATACAGCCGTATTTAATGTCTAAATGAATTGGTATTGATTCAATCCTATATGTTGGATTTAAACGGAATTTTCATTGACCACGAAAAACAGTATGTTGTCGATATATCGCGTGTGCTTACCTGAGAAATTTAAAACACACATATTGTCGCCCTAATTTCTTAACGTCGCCTGCTGATATCGCTGCTGCTATGTTTAGCGCAGCTGGAAGAAAACGTTCTTGTCTGAGCTTTTGGTATCTGTTGTCGGGTTTACTTGCTATCAACTTCCCGAGGTCGTCTGTATTGATTTCATTTTACTGTAAAAATGTTCAAGGTAGTTCGATGTAGCAGATAGATATATGGTATGTTTAAAGAATAGTTGAATATTGTAAAACTGTTGTTTAATTGGTTGTCTTTGGATTTCAGAGTTCCCTAGTTCCCTATTTAGTATTGAGTTAAGGTTTGTGATAGGTAAGTTAAACCAAATTGGTAGCTGGACTGTAGTTGGGTACATCAGTTACTTGTTGAGTGGTGGTTAGTAGGATATGGTTATGGTAGGTTGGGTATACTTGACATAGTATTTTTAGATGTCTCGGATTCATATAGCGCATAGTGAACAGTGAACTTTTTTGGCTGAAATGAACATTAGCCAACTCAATACTCATGTATGATAAAGATAAGCATATAGTCCATTGGCGGAAAATATATGCTTGCTTGTTTTATGGGCATACGGGGATATGATATAGCATTAGCAGCAGTTTTTACTTTCTGTGGTGGGCTTCCATAATATTTCTTCCCGATACAAATAAATGAGGGTATACTACTATGGTAAATGATTTTCAGATTTAAGGACATCACTCTGGGTGTAGGAAATCCGCTGGTAATTTAGTTTAAGTTTAAATTTGACACCTCGAACGGGCGAATCGAAAGTATAATAACTACGTTAAAAACCGCAATGTGCCTTTAAATGACTAAACAGCTTCTCCTATTTCGTTCACTACTTCGTCATAGCGCAGTTTCTGGCGTCATTGTTCAGAGTCGTGCATTGAAGCACCGGAATGAAGAGGAGGCACGGCTTCCGCTTCAATGCGCAGTATCTCAGTTTTCAATTGATCACTTATAGCGTTAGTTTAAATGGCAAAGCAGCTCGAGCTTTCCTAGCGTTGAATAGCTGCTTTACGTTATTCAGATTAGGGTATTTTGACATCTCATTTTGTTGCTTTATCCCTACTTCTTTACAGTTCATATTAACAATATTAAATAACATACACAAAAGCCAGCAAATTATTGCTGAACTGTTCTATCACCATATACACAAGGACCATCATTTGCATGTAAGCTTGCGCTTCTATGGGCAATTTTTCAATTTGAATCTAGCAATTTTATATTCCCTTCCACTCAATGTAATTTTTGGAGAACGACGTCGGTGGCGCCGTTGTCGCTCCTTACTCATTACCCGCGAATTTATTCGACAAAATCCACCAATATCGACATCTGCATTACGATATTTCCTAAGTGGGTTTAAAGACTAGATATTTAATTAGGCGTGGGGATCTGCGAATCGAACGTAAAATGTTGCTCAATGCTGGTAGCTTTCAATTGTCCAAATCCCTCTGTTGGATAGCTGTATCGAAAATACTGAAGAAGGTATACATTGTCTGGTCGTAATATTAGTTTAACTGGGTTGTATGATAGTGAAAAATCAGTTCAAAGATGTAAAACGTATCGGTAACGGTAGATGATGAATATTTGTAGAATAATTATCTATAGAAAGGATAAAATTCCATTATATGTTCATATAGAAATGTTGGTTAGTTTGCTGTATATGTACTTTCATCTATTAGATATCATTTCTATAGAATACAAGTTTCTCTTCCTTTTTCAGCCATACGCTCACGCAACTGCCCCGCACCACGCTCGCAACATGCCGCCCCCGTCTCCGTCCACCGCTAGTAGCACCTCCTCTTCTCAACATTCCAACAGTACAGGTAAATATTTTCGTTTTTGAGTATTTATTACAGAAAAACACCGACGAAATCTCGCCCCGGCGCATGAGATGACGACAATAAAAACGAGTTCTTCGTTCAGCTGGGAAATCCCGAACGAAGTAAAAACAACGGTAAAATCAGCTAGCGAAATTCACCACGGGATAGATATTAGATTCTGTCGGAAACAGTGATCAAGATAAATTTGCGCGACCGATTTCCCGATGTAGGCGATGAAATTATTAGAATGATTGATAGCTACTGCCTCGGAATGTCACAAGACTTAACCGAAAAGAAAGATTTCTCTGTCGTTACGCCACATATAGTTCACGCATGATCCGACGATAATGAGCGCAGAAAAATGACATCTGGGCCGTATGAATCCCGACGTATTCTGTCTGACACCGCTGAAGCTACTTGTGTTCGACTTTTTAATACTCGGATCAATTTTATCGCCGCTAATGTGTGATGGTATGCCAAAAATTCATTAATATTTCATGGAGGACACAAGTGAGTTATCAAACACATTGTCGGCGACCTCGACAAGCCGGTTCCTTGCTTAGGGCCTCAGGACGTTAGATCAGACCGTATGTCTGAGAGTGGTAGCGTGTCCGGCTTAGGGGTGTTGGTGATGTATTGATATGACTAGTTTGAAATAGGATGCTGCCAGGTATTTAAGGGTGTA
>QXVX01011395.1:29692-67357 GCA_013436065.1 Halocynthia aurantium
AGATTTATTTACTTGAGGTAGCTGTGCAAATATCCCGCATGCATTCCTTTGTTTTCTGTTAGCATATCTCTGCTATGCAAATGCACCTGTGGTGTCAATGGAATTGTATGATAAGCAACTCGGGTGATTGCCAATGACTGACCATTGGTTGCTGGTCAATCAGCAAATTATTAATCAGGAGATGATTGATATTCAGAAGTTTCCAATGTTTTCAAGTCATGTTCGCCCCAAAACCAGTCAAAAAATCTCCCAAGAAATAAAATTTGACACAAAGAAATTCTTATACATAATAGTAGATGGCTTTTTTTTAAATTAATCACTGATACTATGTTATCTCCGTGTTGACTTTGGCGGGGATTTAAAATACCGATCTGTTGATTCATCAAACTAACCTTCCCTTCTCCCAAACCAACCATCACGTCTGTTTACCTGGCACGACATTATTTGTTCAATTACAAATTGAGCGACATGTGTCATGGGACTGATGCATAGAATTGATTTATATTCGACATTTCGACTAGTCCATTGTTCAAAACCCGTAGTAAGATTCCAAATGCTAATAGAGATTTAGTGAATATTTCTCAATATTTATTAACAAAGGAATATAAATACAACTAGCATCTCCAATCCTGATGTTTTCAATAATAATTTTGTAATAAGGTTGCTAAAATTTGGTTTTGTTTCAGATATGGAAAAATAGTATCCACCAAGGCTATTATCGATCCACAAACCAGTCTTTGTAAAGGTATGTTTGCATTTTGTATTCATATATTTGGTTTGTCTGTAATACTAAAGTACATATTGCAAAATTTCGGCCAAATGATTAGCGCTCTGGTAAAGCTTTCTGATTATGTACATCAGCGATCAACCACAGAATAGTTAGGTATTCCCCAATACTGTTTTGTTTGCCTGTGGAAGATTCTCTTCACTATTGAAGAGAAAATAAATTTAAATTGAACTATTATGTAATAGCGCTACTTGGTAACAAATTATCCTTATTCATGACTTGGTATATATATATATACCATCCATTTTCTAGCCTTTTAATTGGAGGTATATAGCCTTTATACACAGTTCTATAGTTCTTTGTGCATACCATATTTATAAACTTTCGGTTTTATATTATCAGGATATGGATTTGTCGATTTTGATCGCTATGAGTCCGCAGTCCTTGCTGTCACCCAGCTCAAGGCCAAGGGAATTCAAGCTCAAATGGCGAAGGTGATAATATATACTATGATGAAGAATACCAATCTGCTATTGATAAAATGTTTGCCAGCAATAAATTTCCATTGCTAGAAAATCTAGCCCATAAGTGTATTTTTGACCCCCTAGCATTCCTAACAAAAAATGAGGCGTCATGGTTCATGTCATTTTTTACCTAAACACAATCTTCTATTTTTCCAGCAACAAGAACAAGATCCTACTAATCTCTACCTATCTGGCCTTCCACCTAATTTCAATGAGCACGACTTAGAACAAATGCTTCTTCCTTATGGTCAAGTAATCTCTACCAGAATCCTTCGCGACAGCAATGGTGTCAGCAAGGGAGTAGGATTTGCCAGGTCAGTAACCACATGCCTTTTATTAGGCTTTTAAAAGTGGTGTTTGGAATTTCACGTTTCATTGGATGTACTTGTGCTCTATGTTTTATTATGGTAGGTTGGTAGTTTGACTACAATATGCCTCTTTATTAGGATGGTTCATTGGGCCTTGGAATGTAGGAATGTGATATCAGCATATATAGCATATAGCATATATATATAGAATCCTGGTTGATATCATGCGTGATACAAATTTATTCATATTGCAATCATTTATTGATATCCAATTTTTATTCATGCCTCTTTAAAAGCTTATCACCAATTATAATAATCTATCTTTCTTAATCTGCACTCTTCTGCCAACCTGCTCGAAGAAATCCAGTTTCCTCCGACAATAATGTTATACAAGCCGAAACTGGTTGGCATCAAGTGCTATATATTATCTTGTATAAGGAATAATCATAAAAGTTGCACTTGTTGAATGACTCTGCGCTTTTGAATCAACTTCTGTCTCTTGTTTTTCAACAGAATGGAATCAAAGGAAAAATGCGAAGTCATTATCACCAAGTTTAATGGAAAATATCTAACGGGAGGCAACAGTAAGTGTATACACATATTTGAAAGTTTCTTAAACCAGTTCTATAAAGTCATTGTAGACTAAATTAACTTGACATAACGCAGAAACAAAACGTTCTCTTTCACTTTTCAGCCCACAGTACTGAGCCCCTCCTGTGCAAGTTTGCTGATGGTGGACCAAAGAAAAACAAGCAACATCAGAAGTTTATGGCTAACGGACGGACCTGGAGGGATGGCGAAATGCCTTTTCCTTATGACCCTGCTGCCCTGACCCATAATGGGTAAGAAACTTTTGCTTCATGGACTTAAAGTATGTAACTGGGGGTTAATGTCCTATTTGAGTGCAATCCTCAGAACTGGAATAATAACTATTACATTATTTGATCNTGAGAATAAATCCAGCCACAGCTCATGTCAATGTGTATACAACTATTTATAAATATATTAAACTGTCACCAAATTATGTACTTATAATAATATCACGTTCTTGCTTTCAGGATGGCTCCCAATCGCATCATGATGCAGCCATACCTAACAGGACCAACTAATCCTGCTTACCAGATGCAAGCCCCACCAACATGGATGCAGCCTCCTCCCTATGTTGTACAGCCTCATGTCACCTCTTCTGTGAGTAGAAAATCTTCCTTTATTATATATATATACTTCATATTCAATATGAGAGATATATACAAATCTATATATAAATCTATATTTATATCTTCTCTAGGGCACTGTGATATCGTCCATGGACCCCAATATGCACATGCACCCGAGTGTGATGCCCCAGCTCAGTCAGCTGACCGCCCAGATGACACAGCTTCAACTCTCACCAAATCCCGGAGCCATTTCGGTAAATAATGATGATGTTGTCGGTAGTTTATACCAGGCTGTGCCAGCTGCCGCAAAGGCCTTAGGAAACGAATCATGCATGCAGGAAATAGCAGAAAGTTGCAGCGTCCTAGTTAACGCTCACCACACCAGGTCTCAGGCGATAACCGGCTTTATTCAGGGAGAGAATTACGAGAATATGGTAGGAGCCGTCAAGAATCAGGAAGCTCAAAGCTCTTTTCAGCCTGTTCAGATATTTCCAGCTATTCAGTCTCAGGCATTAGTAAGCAGTGCTCCCCCTGGATTCTCTCACTTGGATGATAATAGAATGATGTATACTGAAGCGAGCCCGGTCCCTGTTCCATCACTATACACAAACTGTCCAGTAAATCAGGACATTCGGTGCACCCCAAAAATGAAAATTTTCGACACAACGGTCAAGCCGCCATTCAGTCCGCCCCAGAACCATGTCTGCGGCACACTGTTGTCACCAACCCTGCCACAGTTGACCAGCGCCGCCATACAATGGAGCTTGCCATTCATGGCGTCTCTAGAACCTGCATTTCCTTTCTTAACGCAGTCTGCTTATCCGTTAGCGTGCCCAGATAATCTCAGTGGTAGCATCGTCATTAATCCAATTTCACCTAATTAGTTTCAAGTGAAGAATTGAGAGCAGCAAGCGGAAGGGAGTTGATAGTTCCAGATAAATAGCGAACAAGTTAACCAAAAGTCATTAAAGGAAAATTATCAAGTGGCTTCTCTAAATAAGATGTGTTGCTTATGTATCTGGTATATAGATACATATGTTCGATAAGGCGGAAGAGAATTTGTTTTCCATAGTTTTATTTTGCATGAACAGTACTCTGCGCATATAACTTCCTCTGGTGTGGTATTGTTCATAATGTTCGGTGACCATGGATAATGTCGATAAACAGCGCAGATATTAAGAGTTTCCATTGGACTGCCTTATTGCATTAAATACCCCACATAGGACATCGATATACTGACCCAGTTAAATGACTTTGAATCCTCAATAAGTGGAAATAATTTAGCTAATGGTTTTTGTTTTACAAGATATTTCCCAAATAAGCAACTGCCCTGTTGAACCAATGGTCTAACTCTATATATATGTACTAATTTAACATCCATGTAAATACTAATACTACATCTTTCTATATTGCTATGCGCCTTGTTCACCATCAAATGAAATGTTATCAAATTTGTAAGTTAACAGCAATGAAATGTGTCAGAACTTTTTTCGCCTTCCTCTTTCATTTCTCTGTTGCCTTTCCAGTTTCTTTCTATCTGTTTTTTCAAAGAGTTCCAGTTCGAGTGTGGTTTAGTTAAGTTCATTGTTGCAATATAGTCCAAGTTGAAAACTTGTCAGTGTAGTGTAGGAGTTTAGTCAAGAAGAATTTACATGTTAGGAATGCTGTGAGAGTAAAGAATGATGTAGAAGAGTTACAGGTGGAGTTGAAGTTAATATTCTACTCTGTAAAAAAGTACAGTGGTTCTATATTTTCTGTTTGCACGGAGTCAAAATTTATGAGTTTGTAATGGAATATGCAGGAAATTAATACAATTTTTTCTTATTCACAGTACGGACCCAATGGTGTTGCTGGCCCATACATTCCACAATACTCAGCGGCTCCTAGCCTACCTTTACAGGTCAATATTTTAATACTCAGTGTTAAGTTTTCAAGTTGAACATGGACCACTAGTCAATACATCTAACAAGACCATAAGTTTCTGGGAAGCTTAGAACTCTCTCAGAGTTCAAACAAAATATTTATTACACATTTTATCAAACAATAGACGCATATTTAATGTTTTTAACTCTTTTGAAATACTAATATTGAAATGTTCCCAAAATTTAACTGAGTTTAAGACATTGTCCACACTTCATTGGATAGAATTAATTGCTGTATAAGTCGTGCTGGTAATTTTGGAATACGTATGGTCAAATAATAGCTATGTCATTACTGTGTATATGCTTTACTTACAGACTTAAAAACTAGATCTAAAACTAACTAATACTCTTTGGCTCAGATAGAAGATGGTATGGGTGCTTCCATCAACAGCCACCAACAGCAACCAGTAGTGACAGTGAGTTCACAGGCGACCAGTGAAGAACAGTATAGCACATAATCGGAGGTATGTAGTCAAGCCTTTCATTTGATTTCTTTATATTTGTTTCAATTTAGTTTCAAATTTTAATTACTTTGAACTTTGATACAGGAAGTGCTTTTGGAATCCTGGCAATGTTGTGATGATTGAGTCAATCGATAAGAATTATGTGAAAGATTGATGATTTTGACTTTTCTGAAATTTTTGGTTTATTATTCCGCTGTGAAGACAATGAAGCGAAGAAGAAGAAAAATACTCTTGAATCGTTATGATGAACATCTTTATCGTAGTCACGCTATTCCCCCGTCGTCCAAGTGAAATTAAGATTTGATCTGCAGTCTTTTCTTCTCTTAGATGAAATTTTCTACTACGTAGTTTGTTTTGCCGTCGTCAAGTGAATCGTGCGCTCTTTTTGACGATCCTCGTCTCCCTTGTTCATTTTGTTTTTAATTTTGTTGATAGTTCAATAACGTCAGCTGCGTTTTTTTCGGGACTTTACAGCTGTACATAGAGCTTTATCGCGTCTCGCCGTTTTATTTTCGGAAGTCTTCAGAGGTTTATCTTTTTACGAGAATCAAATCTAACTCCGTAAGCAATATATTCCCTTTTCAGTATTTTCCTGCCTTCATAGAAGTCGAAGACCATTTCTTCTATGATGTTAGCTGATGAATGAATAACACCCCTTATCTTTGTTATGATAACCCATGTACATAGATGGATAGATTGATTTAGGTGTGTAAAATCTGTTGTGTTCTCTCCCTGATCTTCCCAGATTCTAATCTTGCGTGTTTAAAAAGAACAAATGTAATTTAAGCTATGTTTATTCTAATATTCTAATCAAAGATTTTGCACTTCGCGTGCATGTGTGCGTTTCTACGTCTGTCAAATAGTAATAATATTGAATGTTTATCCCAAATTATTTTCTTACAAAGTTTTTAGGCCTTGCCGTTGTTATTTTCCCTCGTCAGTAGCTATCGGCTACACTCTCGTTGTCGCTTATTTTTTTACTATGCGCAGAAGTTTTATTTGACAGGACGCGTTTCGTTTTATTTTCTATTTTGCTATGAGACTTTTATCCGAAACCAGGGAAGAATCTGCTGAGCTTCAAATATTGAAAAGCCCAAAATGAGAAGCCGATTGCTTGGGGGGCTAATAGCCGCAGAACGGGGTTTCGACGTTGTTTTCGAGATCAAGATCGCAATTGAGAATATATTTAGTTACTTGAGAAGAGGGTTTGATGAAAAAATGTGTTTATTTTATTATGATAATGGTATCTTTACTGATTTATTGTAAAGATTCACAGATTTATCCTTTTTGTTCTAAAGAGTTAAGAAGATTTTTTGTGGAAAATGTGGCATCAGCTACGCACTTCCCGAAAACAACAAACATCGCATACATTGGCAGTAGCGACGTATTCGTAAAAATTATTATCGTTTCGTCACTAATCAGTTATGAAATGTGCTGAAATTTTACCAAAACTGTGCTAATGTTTAGACATGACTCGGTGCTTTCGTACTGATATTTTTTGCGTATTACTACTGTTAAATTTGCTGCTGAAATCCATTTCTGAACATATTCAGAAACGTCCATGAGCGAATAGTGCACAACTACGCTCCCAACATTTCGGTACCAATTACGATTCCAATCCCTTTTGTAACAATATCGCACGTTATTCAAGGACCAAATTGCTGTTGTTTTTTTCGCAGAAAAGAATTGTCTCCCGTCATTTTTGTTTTTATTTTTTGAATCATCTTGGTGTGATTTGTCAATAATGTTTAGTGCTTGCCAAATTCTGATCCGAGTCTTCAAAAAGGGATTTGCTATTTATGGTCATCGTCTTCATTCTTCTGCTTTTGCATGCATGAAAATGCTCCAATGCCCAACCTAACACAAACAAAAATGCTGTGTTTTCAAAGACCATAGAAATCTTTTTTACATCTTTCATTATTGTTTGATTATTGAGCTTCAATTTCCCCATTGAGCTTCCCGCTACACTTGAGAAATTGAACTTGGTTTAACATGAGCATCGATTGAAATAGGCTAATTTGTTCAGGGGTATCTCTTTTTTTACTGTGATTTGATATGATTGTCAAAAATCACTGAAACAAATTTTCCAACTCGTCTTTCCAAATTTTCAAGTCGAGTCTTTTTTTCCTTGAGCGTTGCTTTCGCGAAAGCCAGCAGTGATATTGTAAAAAGCCATTCAAGCCATGTTGGTTTTCTTTGTAAATAAATGAAAGCAAGCAACGCAAGAATGAATTTATTTCTTGAAAAGAAATTGAATTTGAGAATAATCGGTCAACTACTCCATACCATACTCCATTTGGCTCAAAAGAATCAGACAGCAAAAGGAAATTGGCACAAATGGGTATGATTTAACCCAGTTTGGCATACAATTTTGGAACGTAGTCATCAAATTCAGCCAGGAAACATGCGGCGGCTATGGGGGAGCCAACACCAAGCTTTGCAGCTATGTCCTTAGCCTTTTGATTACCCCTTCCATTTGTAGAGAGTGCGAATTTTTCGCCCTTGTATTCAACTTTTCCTGGCTGTTTGTAGATAAGAATTATGTACCGGTGTAGACCTGCAAGTATTGAGCAATCAGTAACTGATTTAAATGTAATAAAGTCACTAAATTCAGCAGAATAAGATTGTTAGCTTTAGGTGGAGTTAATGCCCAACTCATGTGTCTGGACATTTTGAATTAGGAAGCATTTAATTTTGTTATGTATATGATGGTATAAAAATCTAGGACAACCTGTATTGGGTGGAGGCCCAGCTCCGATATAAGGCGCAAACACTTCTCCTTTGTCGATGTCACAGCCAGGGATGTTGATGACACCCCAATGAAACCATTCCCTTTTACTTGGGTTCGCATTACTTGGGGCGTCTGGGTCGGTCATAAAAACAGTGTAGAACTTGCCATCCTCAACGGTCCAGTGAACCGCGGGTTGATTTTGGGCGATAGTAGGTGTGAGCACTTCACCCACTTCTTCTAGTTTCTGCGTTCCGAAACTTACAAGTGCTTTCTCTCCAGGAAAAGTCTCCACTTCATCCAGGCTATGTTTTTTCCACTCGGATTCCATCTCAGCAGCGTAAGTAACTATCACCAATTTATGAAAATTCTGTTGATTGAAATTGTTCATTTTATTATTGCATATTAGTGACTGATGCAAGGATACAATTAGCATGATGTGGAAATGTGGGAAAATAAATACGAATGTATGCACACCCTTATATGCATATGGCTGTGGTGTGCTCAATCAATACCTTATCTCATAGAACATGAAGAAGGAGCTGGTGATGAGAGTAGGTGCTAGGGATGGTGCTAGACTTCACAGCATTCATGTGGTGAATGGTTTTATCATCCATTCATTTAGAATAATCAATTTCCAGTTTACTGGGATTAGCAACTTTGTCCAAACTAACTAAAGCTTTGTGTTGACAATATTAAACTGTATGTACTTCTGTAAACTATGTTTTTTATTTGTAACTTGCAACTCATTGGTCTAGCAGCCTTCAACCTGATCCTATATACGTATACGTAACCATAGAAACTTCAATACTATTGTTACCTGTGAATATTTGTCATATTCCAATACAAGTCCGCCACTGATTTATCTGCAATTATGGATCTTCAGCCTTGTCAGATTATCTGAGGGCACTGAATAACCATTCAATAATCCAGTTATAAACCAATATTCTCACCTCCCCTATATCATCAGAGCAACATGGACTATAATTATCATTCAGTTAAACAGTTATAAAACTTCAAATTGAATGATCAAAAACATCCCTGTCTATACTTTATAAAAAAGTTACTATTGTTAGCAGTGCATGGTAAGCTGTACAGCATTCATAATGTTGTCCAGACTAAAGGAGATGCCAAACCATGTATTGTCTGACGATCGATGGTAAACCTGTACATCATAAGACCTCATCATAATTTATTATTGCAACAGTTTATTAAAAATATGGAAGACAGAAATTCATCTAAGTTAGGAGAGGCATGCAAAGATTGTAAAATGAATTTCCATCAAATTGGTCAACTGATCTCCAAGTAACCCAGTGCTCTTCAACCAACGCTTCAACGGACAAGTCAAGACAACAGTGAGGGTCGACTATTAACAGATGGGTACTGCCTGGAGTGTCACCCTTGACAACACCGAATATCCCTTTGGAAGAAGCGTCGCTATCCCCTCCCATCATGACCGGGCTTTTGATAGTGTCAAAGTGATCGCACAAAAGAGAGATGTGACTAAATAAATCCCCCGCCCTCACATGGATTATCTTGCAAGGCACGTCATAGAAGTAGTCAACACACATGGAACATTCCACTGTGCCAATCCAGTCTTTAGAACCTAGAAAAGAGGCAGGTTTGTCTTCCATCACAACGAGAGCTTGTTGTATTTCGCATATTGAAGGTACTTTTCCTTTTATGTGTCTGCTCGGAACATCGCAAACTTTTTTTTCAACACGTGATGTCTTTTGGTGGTAAATCCAACTACACAATGTTTGAAGAGTTCTGTACCCACAACCCCACCCTCTGTCATCCAGGCGATCACAAAGGTAATGATAATAAGCATATTTTCCTTGGACTATATAGCAATCAGATCCTTTGAATTTATCCTCTATATATAAGTGAACATCAGTGGGAAGATCTGAAGGTTCCACTGTTCCATCCATTAGAACTATACTGTATACAACAGCCTAGATAAATTTTGTAATTATCCACAATGAATTAAAGCACAAGGTATCAGAAACTATCTCAGCCTTTTCGACCAATGCCACCTTGCCTATGTTTACCACTCTATCACTGTACCACCTAACGTGGTACTCTAGTTTGACCACACCACAGAACTTCAGCAGTTTAGATTATGCTGTGTTTAAACCTATACATACCGTCAATTAATATTGTACTTCTGCTGCGCCAAGATAAAATCAAGATTTATATACATTGTATCGTATTATTAGTATACATGGTTATCGATTCCATACTTTTAATGGTGTGCAACCTTGTGATAAAAAAATATTACATCGTAACAAACAGCGTTTGGCTGGCCACTAAAGTAGTTTAAACCTGCCCCTTCCCCTGGAAACCTGTCAGAATCCGTGTGGTCCAATGTACCATACATACATTCACGTAACGTTTCCATGGCAGAGGGGGAACTCATATATAATCTGCAGTTGTAAAAGATTGCCTAGGACGCAGGGTCTTAGGAATAACGCTCATCGAATTTTACCGCCGTCTAGCGGAAATGAATATACGGTGATTCCCGTCTTGACGGGCCACCAACGCACGTACTGGTCAAGTAACTCGAACTTGAACTAGAACTTGAACTTTACGGGCCACCAACGCACGTATTGGTCAAGTAACTTGAACTTGAACTAGAACTTGAGCTTGAACTTGAACTAGAACTTGAACTTGACGGGCCACCAACGCACGTACTGGTCAAGTAACTTGAACTTGAACTAGAACTTGAACTAGAACTTGAGCTTGAACTAGAACTTGAACTAGCACTTGAACTTGACGGGCCACCAACGCACGTACTGGTCAAGTAACTAGAACTAGAACTAGAACTAGAACTAGAACTAGAACTAGAACTAGAACTAGAACTAGAACTTGAAATTGTAGATGGAACACTGCATTGATCTGAACTAAGCACTGTGATGATAGTGGTGATAATGTGACTACTTTACAATTGACAACAAGTCAGTTCTGGAGTTCTGCGGGAGTTCTGCATAATTGTGTACAATTCTAGTCTCTTACATGAATACGTAAGCGACGTTTTTTACATCTCTTCATTTCGAACTTCAATTTATATTTCAGACCCGAATTGCTACATGACTCTTTATTTAAATTTGACACTATGGATCATCGTTACATAAAAATCACATGCTTAACCACTAAAAGCGCTATTGAGGAAAATAAAAAACACCGAGGGAATCCAGTTTTGGAAGTTGCGAGATGAGAAGCAGACGTTCATATCAGTTATAGCATTTTGTTTCAGAATATTAGTCCTAAGCTTGTCAGAACTAACAAAAAACATTGTTTATTGCCATACGATTATATTGTTATTGTACGCTTCAAGTAAACTTCACTTAAAAAAATTTACATTTGCTTTGTCGGAACGACTTGATTCAATGACGTGATTTATACACAAACTAAAAATATTGTAGCTTATACTATAATTATCAATTGTACAGTCACGCTGTTATTTATCAGTGTTTGTTTTTGGTTATTACAGCATTTCTATTGAACTTACTATCAATAGATTCGTAATCATGTTTCGGTCGAAAAGTCAGTTCGAAAAGGTTCTTGGTAAGCTCTTTAGTCTGTCTTCCAAAAAAATTATCATTTTTTGTTGATGTGTCTGTGCCCTTTGCCATTGTAATACCCCTATTTTTGATGTTATATACGCAAGCATGACACAACATGATGTGATTCCCAAATGGTTATGACTCATGGCTATAATTTTGTCTTATACATATCTATATACTATAAAATAAGTTTATTAATTTAACCTTTGCTTCCCTGCATATTTATTTAATTGATTATTAAGTGATATTTTTTTAAAAGGTAAATATTGCGTGGTTACATTTGTAGAAATGATAATTTAATAAAAGGTATTTTGAAATTCTGAATATTTGTAACATATAAAGGTAAATAATACTGTTATATCAATTGCACAGATAAAGCAACCAGCAACATGCTTCTTGAACCAGACTTTGATAGCATGCTCCAGCTGTGCGATATGATTCGAAGCGGAGACATCAAAGCAAGGGAAGCTGTCGCTCTGATGAAAACAAGGGTCATGGAAGATAAAAATCCCCATGTTCAATTTTTTTCACTCTGCGTAAGTGTTTTTTTTAACGGCATATCATGTGTGATGTATTTATTGGTACCATGCATCACAGTTGTTCAGATTGTTGAGAATTCCAGTACTGTATTCCCTGGAAGAATATTTCAAAGGCTTATGGGCTTTTCTTTTTTACTAACTAACTAGCTGTTTCATTTATAGGTATTGGATACAGCCATGAAAAACTGTGGGGATGCGGTTCATGAAGAAATAATAACGCAAGCTTATCTGGAAGAGCTGAAAGACCTAGTAAAAGTATAGTTCAGTTATGATTTTTAATATTTCATAAAGTATATAGGAATATATGTTTATCAAAGTACTAAAGTAAATTTATTGTACACATTTCCCTAGACAACCAATGCTGAAAATGTAAAAAAGAAGCTGCTGGAAATGATACAGGCTTGGGGCATTGCTTTCAAAGACAAATCCGAATACAAGATTGCAACTAACTTGTACAACATTATGAAAACCGAAGGTTGGTATTTGCAATACATCAGTGTGCATTATCTCTCTGAAGTACTTTGAATTCAAGTTAAGGTGAATCAGAGTTAAATCATACCCATCAATAATTATATTTATCTTACAATACAGGGTATGAATTTCAAGCTGCTATGGACACTGCAGACATGTTCAAATCTGAAAAGGTATGAATAGATATTCAATGCTGAATGGTCATTGGTATTCTAAAATAGTTCCATAATTCTGTTCTGCTAAAATTGCAATGCAAAACAAAACTGTTGTAGCTTAAACAAGGTACCACATATACTTAATCCAAGAATAGGCCTTTTTTATCTAAAAAGTGTTCAAAAATTACCAACACAGCTTGTAGTCAAGTCATTTCTAAACTGACTTTATATCTACTTATATTTCATTGCAGGCTCCTGTTTGGAAAGATGGAGATGAGTGCTTCAAATGTAAAACTGAGTTTGGACTGGTCCAACGCAAGGTATTACTTCACAGTTTATGTTATGCGGATTGATCAAGACTCTCTGTAAATTATTAATGTAGTCTGGGTGGTTCTCTCGTCACATGAGTATTTTGATGATACAACTGGTTGTATGCTCCGACATGTAGAAAGTATTATATATACACACATACATGCTTATATGCTTTGATTTTACCAAGTAACCTGGTAGCAATGATTCCTGTTAGTTAAGAAATGTCAGTTAGCTAAGAAACTTATACAACTCCACGATTCCCTGATGTTGAAGCAGTGGGCCTTGACCTAAAAAGGATTGTGGTATATGAAAAATTAAACGTATAGATAACCATCCGGCCCTACAGATTGTGGTAAAATGTGAAACTGTTCTAAAAGAATGTATGTTGTAAATCAAAAACATGTCATCACAAGTGTATGGAATCTTTATTCTCGAATTACTTAATAGTCCTTTCTTTGTATTCGACAGCATCATTGCAGGGCATGCGGCGGTATATTCTGCAATCGTTGCACCTCGAAGCAATCAATCATTCCGAAGTATGGTATTGAGAAAGAGGTTCGCGTGTGCGATGCTTGCTATGAGGAAAACAATCCGTAAGGAGCTATTTTATTTTTCAGTTGTTTTCTGTGCGATTTTTTCCCTTGAAATGTTTATTGTGGAATATATCAAGCATTATAGAGGAAGTCTCAATGGTAGTGAGATGTAATGTATGATTTATATACAACCTTTCCTTATTTGAATGAGAAACATTCTGAAATTTTCACACAGGAAAACTGGCCGTTCCAAGTCGTCTGATCCTAACGCTTTGCCGGTAGAATATCTGAACAGCAGTCTCGCAAAAGAGAGCCAGGTATCAGTTATTTTTCACCTTACCCTCGATTTCCATTCTTGTCTGGATTTTGAACTGTTCCTTGATAGGTTGCGACACCGAGGAGCGAGCAGTCTTTGAAAGAGGAAGAGGAATTACAAATTGCTCTTGCTATGTCACTCGATGAGCAACAGAACCGAGATCAAGTGCGCCGGGAAATGGTTTATTCCTCAGTCAAGAAGGTTGACCCACAACAGCAGCAGGAAATTAAAGCTACAACAAACGTATGTGTCATTTTCTATTTTAATATCATGATTTGTTATTCAGTAGGTGGGTGTACGTATTGCAAATATTATAATTATATTTAAGGTAGAGGAGACAATTTCTAGTTCTATAATTTGTTTAATTAACATATCAATTCTCCCCTTCCTTATGGGGTTGTGTACTTGGTATATATTGAGTGTCAATGCCAATTCGATGAAAGTATGTCAACATATAACCCTGGAACCATTATTCACAACTTGATAGAAATGATTTTCGATAAATGGTAATCATGTAGTACAAATTTCATGCTCAGTGTCATATTATCAGGCAAAAACCAATCTATGAGTGTATACATTATGTGTTCTAAATTATTACAAATACCACATTTAGGTCCTATTCACCATATTAAAGCACACAAGTTTGATTTAACTCGACACAGTTTGATTGATGCAAAGTTACCACTAATTTCCTATTAGTTGACAGTATTTCCCTTGCAGCAGCTTTTCGTTTACCACATTTTTGATGACTTGAAAACTATTCCAAATTATTAGAGATTCGTATCTATAGGATTGTAGATACTGTTGTGTGTGCAACTCTAACAGTTACAGTGTTGATTACAATTATTTAATAAGTTATGTAATTTTATTGAGCAACATAATTGTTACTTACTGCTATGACAGCAGCTAGTAATAAACATTTATGTTATAATTAGGGCACTGATCCACTTGAGTTAACAACTATTGCTTGGAGCTATATGAGGAAATGTGTTATGTGCTTATAACTAATTTTAATTTCCCATTTCCCAGTGTGTTGTGGGCATCAGTGTATTAAAGTCAGCATGCAGTCATCTCAGATCTTAATATTATTACACTCATTTTATACCCTGTGCACTCTGTTTCATGCCCGAGCGCTCTCTCATGTGACCTGGTTACGCTCCAACTATAAATCTATTTAATAAAAGCTTTTGGGAAGAGAAGAGAACCATTAGCTGTTTGTTCAAGTAGTAGTTCATCACTATTTCTGTATTCAAGAAAGTGACTTACCATAGAGTGATCTTTATTTGTGTGGCAGAGCATCAGAACAAAGTATATCATCTTAAATATTTTTACAAGTTTCTGTTTATTCAGTAGTATTTGTAGTAATGATAGCAGTGTTTTTTTATCTAGGAAAAATTGAGCTTATTCTGCTTAGCTTACCACACACTGCTGTTATAGTTAGTAGAAAAATTTATAAAGTCATCAGAAGAAAAATATATTTAATTCTTTAATGACAAGAGATTTCATGTCTTACTATCAGGTAATTTTGTCACATTCGATAGATTTTTGTGCTTCTGTCAGTCTTATTCTAGATTTCTTATCTATTATGACCTTCAGTAAAACTCATATCTTTATTCTCATAATTATATTATCCATGATACCAAGCCTGCACATTATACAGTGTTACTATACAGAAAAAGACTTTATATATAAATATGTTCATACCTGTATGACTTTATTTTTCTTGTATTGTTCAAGATTTTATTTGATGAAATCACTTTACCTCACTATACCCATTTACATAGGAATATTAAGCCAGAAGTAGAATTGTTCTTAGTATAGAGAAGAACTTCTATATTAGCAATTTTCCGACTCTGTTAACTTCCAATGTATTTTCAACTTTACTTTTTGTATGATGACAGGAGGCAGATCTGGATCCAGAACTAGCGAGATATCTCAACAGGAATTACTGGGAGAAGAAAAAAGATAGCCAAGAAAAACAGCAGGTGCTCTGTCCCATCTGAATCAATTCTATATTTTTTATGTGATTACTATATTACTTAGAGATAGGAATTTTCAATCAGGAGAGACTTGGCTTCTAGAGAAGGAGGTTCGAAACCGACTGGGTGTATTTAAAAAAAAGTTGGCATAATATTCAAATATGTGATTACTATAAACATGTTCTAGCATAATATTTGGAATGTTATCTCTTATACGATGCCTTCGTGTTTCCTTAAGGTCGATCCCAAGTCTAATGGTAAAAAAAGTACCGCTGCGCCAGAGTCCAAACAGGTGAATAGTGAAACAAACATTGTGACTGAAGCACCTACTGGAAATACTGATCAACCTAAGGAAGAAGAAGTAAGTAATCTGTAATCCTAGTTTCATTTCCTATTTCCATCTATGTACAGCAAGGAAGACCATCCCAAATATATAAATAATGATACTTGCAGTCGGTTAGGTTTTAAAAAGGGGCTATCCATAAGATCAGAGGACCTTGGAATAAAATAGTTTTACTTAGCCACTGATAATATTAAGAAACTTTATCTACACCCTGGACACTTCATTGATAAATTGATTAACAATGTGTTCTTCGCGGTTTAGTCCTTGCAAAACGGCGAAGTCATTGACAATGAAGAATTTCTTCACAATCTTCGGACAAGTGTTGAAATTTTCATGAATCGCATGAGATCTGATCAAATGAGGAACAGATCCATCGCCAATGACTCTGCCGTGCAGAGTCTATTTCAAAGTATAAATGCAATGCATCCGATGCTGCTGCAGTTCATGAATGAGCATGAAGAAAAACGATGTAATTACAGCATTCCATGATCACTTTTTTTTCCATGATCACTACCAAATTTTTATAACTATTCGAAAAACTTCTTTATTGTTTTTAACAGTGAATTACGAGGCACTGCAAGACAAGCTCACACAAATAAGAGATGCCCGAGCTGCCCTTGGTGCCTTGCGAGAGGAACATAAGGAAAAGCTTAGACGAGCTGCAGAAGAAGCAGAAAGACTCAGACAGATACATATGGCCCAGAAACTACAAATTATGAGACAGAAAAAGCAGGTAATATTTTTTGTCATTTCAATTCTCGCGGATGGTATTTTGAATCTGCTCGTACATAATATAAACATAGGGGATTGATTTAGTTACAATTTTCAAATTGAAAGAAAACGTAAATAAATTAATAGTGATCATTGCAAATGACTGAAAAACCCTTCTTTTGAACACTACTGATATCGAGCATATATGGAGCATGTTCCATCTCTCATTACAGGAATACTTGGCCTATCAGCGTCAAATTGCATTGCAAAGAATGCAGGAACAGGAGGCTGCGAGGCAAGCACGTTTAGAGCAACACAAACAGTTTATAATGCAAAGAGCAATGCAACCTGCAATGTATGTGCAAGGGTACAATACTCAGGTATGCAGCCTAAAAAAATAACCTTTATTGTTCGGAATAAAAGGTTATCTTACCGCGACTAAGTTTCAATCATTTATTGTAGTATATGCCAGCACAGCCGAATATTGGTGACACAGCACCTGATATTCAACAGGCAACAGGTATGTTTCATTGGCCAAACTCTAAATATTATATATCTTTACTATTTGTATTAATCTCTCTATTCATATCATGTAAGGGATGTCTTCTGCAAATTATCAACAGTATGCGGCAAGTTATCAGTCTCCTGGATCTCATCCGCCACCTAATGTCATTGGCCCTGCTGGGAGCATGCAACCTCCTTACACCCAAACAGGGGGAATGGTAATTACAGAAAATTTGATTCATTATTTATCTTTAATTAGTGTATTACTAGAAGAGGGCTTGTTTTTCAAGTTCTATGGAAGCTAAATCACTTTAGCTAGCTGAATCCCGAGTCATGAATAAGTTTGAATACACACTTCTCAAATTAACCATCGATTCAGTCACACAAGAGGATTTGTAATTTAGCCAAAATTAGATTTATCAAGGTATATTTTTTTGATACAAAGGTCAACTCGCCAAGCCAGTACACAGCACAGCAAATGCCAGTGAATACCAACTATCCACAATATCAAGTAAGTTCGGTAACAGCATAAATTATACAGTTGAACCTCGATGTAACGGAGGATTATATTATACCTAACCAGACAGTAAGTTCATACATTTGAGAAGGTAGTGATAATTGTAAGTCTGAACCAGAATTCCTTTTCAATTTATTCTGGAACCATGCAATGATTGTGTTCATTCATATTGGCCTTACACCCGGATTCCACTCTGTATATATATCTAAAAACCTAAGAAACAATTACTCAGTAGTTAGTATTTAATCTGTTTCTATCTTATTGCAGCCTGTAGCCCCTGATACTATTCCACCTGGACAGCCCAATATGCAAATGCAAGGTATGTCCTAATGTTATAAAAGTTTGCATCCATGTTAATAATATCTGTATAGTTTTTACAATTGATCACATACTTCCTAGATTTTATCACATACTTGTCCTATAGGTGCCCCATCTCAAGATTCCTATAATATGGCTGCAATGAACACTGCACTGCCACAACATACTATTTCTAACATACCAGGACAACCTCAGGTAAATTTGATGTCTCGTTGAATCATATCAGTACAATGCTTGCATATTCCAAAAGTTGCGGGTTTCTCAAACAACATGATTTATTAGTGTTATGTAAATTAGTTATTTATGGATTTAATTTAGTTAGTTCTGTCCAAAATAGTCATTGGTCTATTTTTCCGGTGTAGGTTGTAGCGACAGCTCCCCCACCAACGCCCCAGCCTACTCCCACCCTCCAACAAATGAGCGGTGGACATCAACAGATGGCTGGTCAGACACACATGCCTCAGATGGGGACTGCTCCGCAACAAGCCCAGCAATATTACCAACCTCCCCAGGTAAACAAACCCCGTTTTCCATTATATTTCCTTGGTGTTTATTTTAATAACTTTTCATTGTAGGATTCTAATCAGATACCAAGCCAAGCCCCTCCACCGACGGTACAACAAACAACAGGGGCCGGTAATTTACTTATATCATTCGACTAGCAAGGGATGGACATGTTAAGTATTATTCAATAGTCACTCCAATATCTGTACATATATATTTAAGGGGAGTGAGAAAGTTTATTTGCCTGATACAATTGTATTTCCCCCTAATTGAACTCCCAATGTTTGAAGTCCTGACCTGTCCCCATGCCGGTCGAGTGCAATATTGCAAAAGATATGCTGGAATATTATTTTTTGATTTGAAGCTCGGTGAAATTGGAATTAAAGATTTATATATAACTGGCATATTAGTATTGAAAACGAGTGATTTATTTTCTTCATAGCCTGTACAGATATCAGTCCATGGCAATGCATTTTACCCATTAGCTATACAAATTTGTTTTCTAGTGACAGGAATATTGTTGTTGATCACTTCATTCTTACATGAATGTTAATGCTTGAAACCCAGGCATTATCCCTCTGGATAGTCCCATGGACCCACCCCCAGGGGTGTATGTTGCCCACTTTGCAGAACTTTTAACCTACTTTCCACTTCATTACTGTCATGATAAGGCCAGACTAGATTGTAAACATATTTATTATCAGATAATAATGCTGCAAACATAGGAAAAAATATTACACAATCCATATGATGCTTTAAAGTTACTTCATCAGGCAATGATTGAAAAAAAATGATCAAAAAATTCTCTAGAACAAGATTAGTCATATTTGCTTTGTTTCTTGTGTCAGCTCCTCTTGCGCCTTCTTAGTGTTGAACCCAAGTATTCTTGATACAGCGTTAATTTTGTCCGATCGTGTTTTCTGTTGAATACACAGTGATAATACTGAATTTGAAAGTCCCAATTGAAATTCTTTATCCCTACCTTTTGAGGACTAATATCCCCAGAATGACACCTCTTCTTATGCTTGAGAAGCGAATGCCGGAAAGCAAACCCCTTTGAGCAGTTACCAGCAGTACATTTGAAGTCTTTGACTCCCTCATGTACAACCTTCATTGAGTTAATAATATAGTTAGCGAGTACAATACAATAAGCAAAGGTTAGTTTTCAGGTGATGATAGTGGCTACCTTGAGATGCACTTTAAGCGCATGCTTTCTTGTAAAATTTCTATCACACTGAGGGCACTGGAATACTTGACGTACTTCAGAATGTGCTTTTGCATGGTCGTTCAATCTGCACATAAAATAGGACTAGTATAGTACTTTTTACATACTCACCCATAAAACTAGTTTAAAACATTCTGTGGCCGAGTCAGAAAACATAAATTTACCTGCACAATGTGAAAAACACCTTTTTGCAATCTTCACATTTATATTCTTTACGGTGGACAATGGCGTTATGCTTGCGCAGGACCGTCCATGTAGGCAACACGGTCTGACATTCTTTGCATGTGTATCCTTTGTGAATTTTTTCGTGCTTGTTTTTATTGGCAAGATTTAGGAATAGTTTATCACAGTGGCTACATTTGAAGGGAAGAATTTTGGTGTGAACATATGAATGTTGAGTTAGTAGGTGATGTTTGTTAAATGATGCACTGCATCCAGTGCCTTTGCAGCAGTACAGTTTCTTGATACTGAAAGAAGGTTTGACAAGGATGCTTTAGGGAAAAATACTTTGCACTAGATACAATTAGTATATTAGTTTAATGATTGCAATGCACGATAGCTTCACGTATAGATAAAATATTTATTACTTGCTAGTGTCCCTTTTCTCGACATTGTTAGAATCTGTAGCCTCTGTTAACTTCACATCAGGATGAAAGTTTGTAACATGTTTGTCTAAAAATGCTTTCCGTATGAATTCCTTCCTACAGTCTTCTACTGGGCAAGATATCTGTTAATTTAAAACATTTCCATTATTATTGTACGAAACCACTGGGCTAAGGGAGGTTAAACATCCACATCCGTTGGTTTATATATCGGATATGTGATCTACCTTAGTTTTATGCTTGCTGTGTGTTTTTATATGCCTTTGTAATATTTCGTCGTCAGCATAAACTTTTTGGCAGATTTGACAAACGCTTTTCCACTGTGTACAACAAACGTTATTATTATAGGATTACTCAAGGCTAATAGATGTTTTATCAATATCTTTATAAGCCACGACTCACTTCCGATTTAGCTACGTGATTCCTTGCTTTGTGCAAGCGTAAATGTCTTGATTTTTCAAATAATCGCTCACAAACATCACACACAAACATAATATCGAACTTTTGAGGATAGTAAATTTGTAACTAGAGACGTCTCACGTTGTTGGTGGGGTCAAAGTTGATGAGTACAGTGCTGTGGTTCCATGGTCTCAGTTTAGATTCATTAGTGAATTCACGAGAAGGTCGATTCGAAGAGGAGCCAACAGGAGAATTTTATTATTTAATTTCGAAATCATATAATATTGCAGCGGTTTTTAACTCAAGCCTTTCAGATTCAATTTCATTTCAACTACTGGAATGGTAAAACAGGCATTACTTGGCCATCACGCAAGAGCAGACATTGAATCGTATTAATGCAATACTGTACCATACTCAATATAAATCAATGAGTGATTGATGGATTCTTCTTCCCAGTTCTCTCTCGCTCTCTCCTAGACAGAAAAAATACTATCTTTGTTTGTACAGAATTGAATTAGCCGCAGGTTTATATTTGAGTCTACTTAAACTCACTCTAATATCTTCGTTCATTTTTTCGCCTGTTTATGTTCGCAAAGTGAGCAGAGGCGTGAAGACCATTTCCGATCTAATTATTAAATCTCCGAGTGTTAATTTCATAATCACGACATCGTTAGCGTCTCGTGTTTTAACTTAATTCTTTGCCATTATAGAAGTTGATGAATTATTTGTTTTGATACTTAATAAAAACTTGAAGCAAATAGAATATGTCCGGTAGTTCGAGTGTCTTGCAAGTCTCCTCCGAAGAGGCATCAACCGCGGACGTTACGAATGGAAATATCGCTTCCAGCGAGGCACAATCTGCCGATATCACGACCGTAAAACACCAGCAGGATGGAAAATCAACTAATGGTACTGCAGAGGTTGAGATTGTGGGACAAACATCACGAACTAATACCACAGAAGCCATTAAAAAGTCCAAACCAGACAGAGATAAACGAGTTATGGATATGGCCTCTGCTTCCAAGCTCTGGTTGTCAAAATCACCTCGCGGCATGTCATCGAGCGCAAAACGACTGCAAAAGGAGCTGGCCGACATCACTTTAGACCCACCCCCTAACTGTAGTGCCGGGCCGAAGGGGGACAATTTGTATGAGTGGGTTTCCACCATTTTTGGCCCATCCGGATCTGTCTACGAAGGGGGCGTGTTCTTTCTCGATATTCATTTCACTACCGACTATCCCTTCAAACCTCCCAAAGTTAATTTCCGAACTCGCATTTATCACTGCAACATTAACAGTTCAGGAGTTATTTGTTTGGATATACTGAAGGATAACTGGAGCCCAGCTTTAACTATCTCAAAAGTACTACTTTCGATCTGCTCTCTTTTATCCGACTGCAATCCGTCTGATCCGCTCGTTGCAAGCATCGCTACTCAGTATCTCACCAACCGGAAGGAGCACGATCGCGTGTCCAAAATCTGGACAAAACAGTATGCTACTTAATCTTACCCTAATCTGGTTTTGTGACACATTCCTTATTTCTTATGTCTGTGAACATGTATTCACCATCACTTTCTCATATTCGTAAAGAATTACGACATAACGTTATTGTGCGTCCAAAATCATTGTCTTTAGGTTCCGGACCAACTTATTGTAGTCGGGTGAAGGGTGAAGTTTTTTGTATATAGCCCCTTTGGTACTATTATGTCCTTTAATATATCTGTGGCTAATGTAATTTTGAATGGCTGTCAATGAAGTTCAATGTTAGGAAATAAGTAAAAATACTCCTTATACCATCGGCATTCTCAGATATTTTAATGCCAATGGGGCCTCCTCTGTCCTTTCGTAGTGTGAGATAAAATGACAAATGGCTTATTTATACAAGTTCATTCGGGTTTGGGTCAAGGTAATGATTTCATCGGCATATGTATCCTTGATTCGTTTACTTGTGGTGAGATGTAAAAGAAATTCTCTATACTGTCATTAATTTGTTACGCACAAATCTTGGTAAAAAAAGATTGCAGATTGAGTGAAATACATAATTTTTGAATGTGAGATGTTGTTCATTTAGTCCAGGGGTCTGCAAACTTTTTGTATCATCGACGTCCTAGGGGGAATACTTGATCCCCATTCAAACCTTTTACCTAGCTTACAATGTAATGTTGACATGTTGACATCAACAGTTTTGGAAGAAAAAAATTGAACTCTTATATAAGCTATAGTTAATGGTCTCTCTTCAAACTAGTATTTAACAACAAAAACTAATTTGATTTATCCTGCTTATTAATTTTATTCTTGCCTAAAAATCAAACTTGACCCAGTATTAAACGGTTTTGTAGTTGCTTAATTTAATTCTAAAATAGTAATGTAATAATGCAGTAGCTTTTCTGAAATTCATGGCATAACTTAACTAGTCTATTCCCATTTACAGTATTGAGTATTGGTGGAACTCTAGCTCTACCATTTCATGACAAGGTTTATGATACAACCCCTCCCAAGGCATTTTTCAAATGCAGTACTATTTTAGGATGCATAAAATGTTTCCTAGTTGTGTAATGTCACTTGTATCTAACTGTGTTAAATAGATCCTAAAGCCTATGAGTAAAATACATCACATCTGTGTCTCAGTATAGTACTCCACAAATTACTGATACTCTGCTTAGAACAATGGAGTGCTTTGTGTACCATATCCTGTCATGTCAATTAATATGATTTAGCACAGGATTCAGAGTGCTGGATTATCTATTGAAAAATGTAATCACATGCTAAGAGCATCAAGGGACCTGGACCAAACACAAGCTTTTACTTCAAGCTGTAATGCCCTATTTAACAAAAATGAGGAAGCAAAGAATACAATTTTGATAAAACTAATGATCAGTATTTTTTGCATTTACCTAATGGTTAAGTTTCGGTAGTAGAAGAACCAAGGGGGCACCATGTAAATTTTTTTAGATTACGGTCCCGCTCTGCCTCCTGTATGCTCACAGGGCCCTTCATGAATCAGCAACTCAACTACCATTTTGGGATTGCTAGTCTATCATGGTAGACTGTACTGTACCTAACAGGAACAATCACCATACTGCTGCTGTTTTCCTTCGTAGTTCAATTCTTTACAATGCATTGTGTTGTGACCAATTATTTGCCATTAATTGTGAAAAGATACGACTCTTAATAATCCTAATTTTTCATAATCAAAATGTACATTGGCCTGAGTTAGGATTAGGGATTGCGATCATAATTTCGTTTTTTTACAAAGGGTTTCATTCATTGTTGTTTTTTAATTGTCAGTTGCTAAACAGGTTTGAAAGCTGCATAATTTTCTGTAGTGGTTATGTTTATCAAGATTCTTAGCCAGGGAAGAAACAGAAATTATTATTACTAGTACGAAGTCATACAGCTATGTTATTTTATAATTTCTATATGTAAATGAGGAAAGAATGCTGTACATACTTCGTTCTTTGAATGAGCAACTTGTCTAGTCTAATATTGGTGCTTTAGCTGTTGAGGAAAGCGTGATTATTAACTAATGCACTGTACATTATTAGGATAGAGTTTACTGCAAGAACGCGACTATAGTAGATCAATCGGAAATAATATATCATGCGTCAATTGCATTGCAAGCATGAAATCCTTACGTTGGTTACGTTAGGCCGCGACTACAATTCACCATTGTCTTTAGTTAAAAACAGTTGCTATATCTATAGCTATGTAAATTAACAGTTGTTCTTTTTCAAACGTTTATTCCGTTCCCAGACTTAAAAATTCCTGCTGGAGTTAACGAATTTTCAATTTGAATTACTCCCGCGGCAATTCACAACATACTGCTGTGTATTATAGGCTTTGATGTTCATTTTCACTGTCACCGAAGTATCAAGACGAGATCAAATAAGTTCTTCCTGGTTGGTGTTTAATTTGGTGTCAATTTTATTTATTCTCGCGTCCAATTCGGCCGATCACCGCAATTATAACATGCTGCCGATCACAAACGCCCTTTACCCAGAGAGAGCAATATTTTCACTACGCGCGAAGTTCGAACGTAGAAGCATCGTTCGAAGTCTAGAACGTGCGAAGTACGAGGCACCACAGTATTGTTTAGTTACAAATCTGCCACATGAGGGAGAATAAGATTGGTCGATTTTGACGAACTTCAGTCGTGAAGTCGTAATTGAGCATGAGGAAATCCGAATTGCTTTCATTCAAAACAGCTAGGCCGCTAGGGCATGTAAACCTCAACCCCCTGTGGCTGTATCTAATATATATAGTTACAGTTATCAGTCTTGAGTTATACAAGCTATCGATCACCTCAAGTTTTCTGTATTCACAAATCTTGGGTCAATGACTTCGATAAATGGTTAAGTACAGCCCTAGACAGTACTTTGAATTCAAGTAGTACCATACCAGTAGGTAATATGAAGTATCATTCATGTTTATTCAATCACGGGAAGAAAATAACACTTGAAATAACGTTAGTTTCAGCGTTCCATGGACGGAATGCTTCTGGCTCAACTATTTGTGGCGCTAGAAATTGCATGTTCAGGTATACTATATACGATATTATTTGTGAAATGGTAACAAATTGCTTTATTCCAGTGTTTGCTCAGTGAGTCTCGTGACGTGCCTATGAATAAATAATTGACGTCATGTTTTATGGGGTAATATTTTTTCTGCTCCGAATAACTCCTGTTAATCAGTCAGCGTAACAAGCAATGGGAAAATAGTATTCTCCGTCTGGTAACAGCGGTGATCAACCGTGAAAACAGTTAACTTGAGGAGATGGGTTGGTTACTCGAAACTCGATGTTAGAAAAGGCTTTTGAGGCGTGCCTAAATAAACCTTTTATCACTTCAGTGCCTCACAATTCATACCCGTATACGTTCTTAAAAGGTAGTTTGTAATACGAATTTATTTCCTCCGTTGGGTATGTATGGTTAGACAGAAAGTTATCTGTTACGTTTGCTGTAAGCTGAACGTGAAGTAGAGAAAAATAAACAATGTTTCTTAGTAAAATTGTTATATTTAATGTCGCCTATCGTATTACCGGAAAGGAAAGTGTGTAGAATAGATGACGAATATACAGGGGATAGATGAAGTTATATGAAGTATTTTGTGGTTTACATGAGCTACATGATGTATATCCATGTCTTACTGTTGTGAATGTAGTCACAACTGAGTTACCGAAATTATTAGGACCAGAATAGATGGTAGACGTATCAAATGTTGAATTTGTTTTCAATGGGTAATTTGGTACATTAGCCATACCTGTTTTTGTACAGTTTACTGCATTCGGGCAGCCACATAATATTCAATAATAATGGATAAAATTAGAATACGTGTATTTGATTATTAATTTTAACATACTGAAGTAAAATAGCTTCCAAACCACCATAGCTGAAGAACAAAAGAATTTATATTAGTGGCCCTGAAATTAATTGGGACTGTCCGTCCCCGTGCAAAAACTAGTATTGATACACAGGCTATGTATTGGCCTGCTGGCCTGTAGTTAACTTACCCGTATGATAGTAATATGTAATATGCGCTACATTGAGACAAATACGCACATCAGTCACGTGACCTAAACTATACAGGTATTTCTCACTTTATGTCCACCTCGTTCGTCCTTACGACTGTTGCTCACATTCACGACAGTTAAATTGTGTTTCCATTATACCTTTACGAATTTCTTTATTCAGATAGTTCATATAAAACTGATATTTGGTAACTTTTCATACTCTCGTGGACTCTAACACTGGCCTTGTGATATTAAAACAACATCCTAGAATATTTAGTACTATTCAATTTTAAATTTTTTGGAATGGTTGGCTTATCTCGAGCATTAATATTTTTATCGGGCCGCGAATAGAAAAGTACTTCTTGTATTTGTATGTGGACGGTAACTTAAGCGTTATATTCTCATCAATAAGTTTAACAAACACATACCTTAGTTATTGTACAAAATGAACAACAAAACGTTCAAGAGTTCTTTCGAAGTCACGCCTACTGTGAGAGACAGACATCCGCCGATCATCCCTCTGGTACTCGCTTTCATCCCTGGAATTTTTGCATTCGGTCTTCTGATTGCCGCAGTAGTTCAAGTTGACTGGATGGTGAGAGTAACTTCTGGTACCGGAGCAGCTCAGGCATGTTGATCATTACTTCTTCGACGTACTATAAGAATTTGTATTTATTGTGATGGTGATTTCGAATGAGTTTTATTTTACAGATTTTAAATTTTGGGTTGTTCATGATTTGTTTCGAACCTTTGTCTGGTGGTGCAGCAACATGCAAAACTCGAGAGGAATTTGCAAGTGATGGGAACCGTGAGTTTCATCCATGCACCAATATTGCAAAAAATTGATTTAACTTTAATATAATCCACTATATTATGTGTTAATTTAGCTATTGATGTGCTGGAACAAGCAACTAGATCACTGGTGCTGATCAGCATTATTGCTTCATTTCTGGGAATGTTAGCATCAATATTTCTTGGACTGAGGAAGAACATCAGGCCTCGAGGCGCTGTGATTACAGGCTTAATATTTTTACTTACAAGTAAGCACATAGCCTATGTATGGTATTTAACTTGACAGACTTGATTGATGTTAAAAATATCAATGATATTTTTAAATTGACTACTTATTGCAGCTTTATGTGCCCTTTGTGGGATGGCCTGCTACGCCGCCCTAATAGCGCAAAAGAATAGAGAAACGACAGAAGGAACTGCAGGAACAACCAAACCGGGTGGTGCATTTTATTTTGGTTGGTTTGGCATGGCCTGCGCCCTAATTGCCACTTTAATTTCGTTCATTTCAAAAGCATTCAATTAATTCACAACGTATCTCCAAACATTTCACATATTCTTCGTATACACAGCAAACCAATCATTTCATTGTAAAATACTTCATAGAGCTTCTCAATATCCATCATACTCATTATTTATCCTTCGGGCTATAAAAGTTGTTTATTTGTATACACGTACTCTAATATTAGACTACGAATTTCCCACTAGTTGTTCAGGCCATGAAATGTAGTCCGTTCTTCTCGTACATGAGAATAGATACAACGATAACTTTCAGTAGCCAATACTACAACGATGACTGAAGATCTGATTGATTTACTAGCTTGTCGGCAAAATTTTATATATTAACGGCCGCATTTAGTCTCCTTCTTTTTAGCATATGTTTTGCTCAATATTCCTTGTTATGTTGATATGTGGAATTAAGTTAGTTTATAAGGTATGCACGGGTAAATTATCAATAAATCGGTTATTAAATAAATACGAGATCATGCAGCGCAGAACTGAGCATTTATATGCATCTCACCATACGCTTGTGCATCTTCAATACTTCCTGCTTTAGTGGTTATAGAAATACCGACAACCTGTCATGGGTCATGACCATGACCTCCCGCAAGACTTGAAATTAGGAAGTGCTGTAACTGAATTAAGTCAGTCGACTTTGGAAGAGCTGAATGAGTGACTGTTCATGAATTAGTACAGTAGATAATGTCCCAATCCAAATAGCCTTAGTATGAACCCTCGTTTCCTAAGAAAGAAGAAGTTAGTTGGAGAAAAAGGTTCGATTCCTCTCCCAGTACCTATATCAACGATAACCAATTTGCCATGCAAGGAGACGACTTGGAATTATTTCACTGGAGACTTTGTTGATGGAAGAGTTATTGTAGAATGTGAAGGAGACCAAAAGTCTTTGTATTCTATGGTATGCACTATATAAATGTATTTATTGAATGGAATAATGGACTTACAAGACGATTCTGACCAGTGCTAATTTAATCCAGTATATTTGGTTCATACTCAATAGTGACCTTCAATTAAATAGGCTCCGTTCATAAATATTTCAAATAAACAAGTCTAATTGGCAATCGTTGTTATTTATAATTGACTGTCGTATTGGAATCAGTACTTGTGCAATATTCTAAACAGGATTGAATTCTATATCTGCTTAGTTTGTGTGTGTTTATTCTGAAGCAGTTCAGTGCCCGAGAAAGTGGTGTTGACAATCCATTGAGTGATACTTATCTATGCGATGGATGGTTAAGTTTAATAACTCACTGCGGTTCAAATTATCAGGTTCGAATTTACTGGAATTTATTTAAGGTAATGCAATTGTAATTTTTTAGGGATGCTTTGGTAAAATTTCTCCTTCAAATCTGGAAAATGAAAACCTTGAAGTTGGAGATCATGCTTTATCTGTGCTACCAAGTCCCAGGGATTCATTGTCTCGTGTTAATCCGAATTGTTTATGTCTATCTCTGGAAGAAGCCTTTTTTTTATCGTATGGCCTCGGATGTTTATTTATTAGGAGTGGATCGAAGGAGCTCAGTATTCAAGAGTAAGTACATTTTTCACAATCATTACTTGATCAAGAACTTTTCATGTGGGTTATGATATATTAGTTATATATTTATATGTAAAACAGTTTCATGGTTTTAGCATTGGTTTCAAACAGACCCTTCCCTATAACACAGGTAATGTTTACTGAAATTAACTGGATTTATAAAACATCATATGAAGCTTGTAGCTGGTAACGTTTCCTGAGACAACCCTCTCATAACTAGATAGTCAGCAGTATGCCAGTTGGGAAATTCTGCCTACTTTATTAAGATTAGAATACACTACTAACAGACAGTTAAATCCGTGTTTTAATTCTTGCAGGCAATGGACAACTTTTTGTTCCTTGATGCGATCGTTTCCTTACAGATATGCAGCGTACCATCATTTTAGAATAAAGGGATGGGTACCACGGGAAGGCGTGAAATACGGTACAGACTTTGTCCTTTACAAACAAGGACCATCATACTATCACGCCAGTTATGCTGTAGCTGTAATGCATCTAAATGAAGTAAGTTTCCCATGGCAAGTATCTATGTTTATTCTTTTTTATGTTAAATACTGTTCTACTCAATAGGATACAAAATATTCTTGGCATACACTGGCTGGCCTAGGTCGCTTAGTTTCCTCAGCATCAAAAGAACTCCTACTTTGCTATGTACGCTCACCAAAAACAAAAATGGCATTTGACACACCTGAATGTATTAAACTTATGAAAATTCACGAAATCGTAATGAATAGATGGGTATCCACAAAAGAAAAAGAATGCGAGGAAAGAGACATTGACTCAACGTCGTGACGTGTGATCACTGAGTTCCTTTACTTCTTGTTTCATTTCTTCTCGAAATTCTGGAGTAATTTGTATAGCTTCTTCCATTTCTTTTAGGAGCATAACTATTCTTCTCTATATTGAAAAAAATATATTCCTTATGTGATATAATCGTGAAGTTTACTAATTTCATTTTCATCACTATGTGTACAAATCAATGCCCAAAAAAACGGAATAAATATCATGAATTGATATTAAAGTGTTACGTCTTGTTAAAATAAATTTGCACACGCTCTTACACAAATTTGCTTATCCTGCTCATTGGATTGGTTCATAGCAAGTCCCAAAGGCGCAGGTTCCCCATCTGCAGAAGCGAAAGAGTTTCTAAGTTAAGTATTATTTATATACCATTTCCCTTTTACAGCTTACCTCCGAAGGACCAATCTGGTAGCATAGTTAATTTACTGGTTCTGTCTCCTATTTTTTTTTTCCTCCACAGTTGTCCTCTAAAAAATAGAAGGTATGTGATGTGGCTATGATTCTCGTACTAAAAATTGCATATGTGACTTGGAAATATAAATCAATACTTTTTAAACTTGCCATATATTCTTGTAGAGCATGATATATGCCTTCCTGTAGTCCAGGCATTAGGTTGTATGTTCCACAACTCTGAAAATTTGCACTGTCAGTAGGGTGTTTAAAATTATACATACAACTCGAAATACCAGAATGGGATGGTGGCAATTGAGGGGGTGATAGTAATAATTATTAGTCAATAATCAATTCTTTACCAGTCCCCAGAATGACAAGGTAGTATTCTAAGTTACCCTACTGAATGTTTAAAATACCCTTACTTTGTGCGATACGAAACATTTTTCCACTATAGAAACAAGTCGATTCAATTCATCGTCTTCACAACATTAATATTGTATGAATGGAAATACTACACAGCTCTCCCAGTCAAGGTGATTGCAGAATAAGGAAAAGATCTGGGCTACAGACCACCTGGATCATGTGAGTCGCCGGAGTTTCTAGCCGCCGGTTAATTGAAGTTAGAATGGATCGGTCTCGGGATACAGCGCTATAAACACTTATAAATGATCTTCTAATGACCCAACCACGCTAACCTTTGAGTGGATCGAAGGAGCTCGGTATTAAAAAGTACATTTTTCACAATGCATCATTACTTGATCATGAACTTTTCTAGTGTGTTATGATATATTAGTTATATATTTATATGTAAAACAGTTTCATAGTTTTAGCATTGGTTTCACACAGACCCTTCCCTATAACACAGGTAATGTTTACTGAATTTATAAAACAACATATGAAGCTTGTAGCTGGTAACGTTTCCAGTAGTATGCCAGTTGGGAAATTCTGCCTACTTTATTAAGATTAGAATACACTACTAACAGACATTTAAATCCGTGTTTTAATTCTTGCAGGCAATGAATCGGCGGTTAGAAATTCCGGCTGTTCACGTACCCCGGCATATCGTGATTTTCATAACCACCTCACCTAGAACTACTCCTTTGTGAAATCATGCATTCTGCAGTGTGATCTGCCTGACTAGCTAGTAGAATCGTTATGTATTCCATGGTTATGCTCCAGTTGTATACTGATTTCATATTTTGCTAGTTATGCTTGGACATTGATAAAGTCCCGTGTAGATATTTTGCGCTGATAGAAGTTGTTGGAGGTTTGTAATTATAAAGTCGCATATGCGTGCATACTCGTTCACGGTATTGCTTAGCCGTTTCTATCATTGTCTGAGGTCAGTTACGTTGCATAAATATTATAGTGCACGTCTTGTTTGCAAGTTTTAATTTTTGAGGAATATTTTGTGCGACTGTATGGACAATAATTGAATAATTTGCATGAAGTGTAATACTAATCCAAGGTTAACAGTAAAACTCATTAGGGGCAGGCAATCGCAACTCATATCTTGCTTTCAATAGATTAGTTAACACAGTTTCCATTCTTTCCTTTATTTTGCACTTAGTTTGTAGCCCATCATGGTTAACAGTGAATTAAGACCGAGCCGGTCTTGAGTTGCGTCGGGCAAGGAAAATGTACTATGCACATGGTCGTGTATTTATGCGATATGATCAGTAGTGCATGGCATTTCTTTCATCATTTTGTTATGTAATTCATAGGTGTTTTGAATTAGAAATTGGGTTAAGACTGTATATAAGTTTGAAGATAGAGTAAATTAATATAGATTGTTGAATAGTATCGTTTCATTATAACGTTGATGGAAAAAAAGATGTGAATTGTACGATAATCATACAAACATGCTAGTACCGTGTTGCTTTTCGCTTGGTTTGAGTTGCGGTAAAACTTGGTCCATACAATATTTGTATTACAAAATTAATTTTTTGATTTATCTTTGTTATGAGCAGTAAACATGCAATTTGCACCTGAGATTAAACTATGGTAAAATTGTGCTCGTTCAATGTTGTTTCACCTAAAGTCACACAGAACAACCTATCCACAATGTGAAGTGGGGGCCTCCTGTGTATTGAGAAATAATATGATATCTACCTAAAAGGCCTAATAAGTGTCTAGTGATTTTTTTGCTTGCTTCTTTCTGCTAGTTTTTTTAACCAAAGGCAATTGACTGTTTATATATTTCATATCATCTATATTTCTTATTATTTTTCTTTCCTTAACCTTCTTTTTCATTTTTGTTTACCTGTAGCAGTAGTTTTAATCTTGTTTGTTTTTTATTCTATTTGCCTGATTTTTTGTTTGTTTGTTCTCATCAACATAGATGGGCAATGTGGTCAAGAAATAGACATCATTCTTTTTCTCTTGCTGGTGTAACCTCGCATATTATTAACCCTAAATCCGCAACGGAGGGATCGAAATGCCACAACTTCGTCATCAACGGCTTGAAAACGCTCGCTCTGGTTTTGGTTTACTATGTTTTCTCCATAGGACTGACATTTTATAACAGATGGCTGTTCAAGGTATATAAATTCTTTATTAAATTTTATAACGAAGGTAAAGGGTCAAGTGTACTGATGGCATTTTCCACTTGTGTCATGCAGGGGATTTTGTAGTGAGAATCGGCAAGTACACAGGGAACTCTAATTACAGTCAAGTTCTGATATAACACATGGATTTACCAAAGCTTTCCGTGAATAAATCCTGGGGATAATAAAAATAAAGGGTATATGGAATGCAAAGTTTATCTACGAATAAACGTTTATACACTTATGAATGGAAAATGGCGCAAACAGCAAATGGTTACGATATAATGTATTTTTTCACCTACAATTTGTAGCACTTTAGCACACTTACATTAATTTGCATGACAGTGAGTTGCATTACCTTTTTCAATTCAAGTACTCGATGAGGCTCAGGGAGTTTTAATATACATTTTCTTACAAATATGCAACACTGGATCTCCGAGAGGTTAATCTGAATGTTTAATGTCTGTATGCTGTTATTAGTGCACTAGCATAGTTTACAACTCCCGCATTCCGCTTAGTCAGAGAAATTGATAGTTAGCAGTATATGATTTTCCCAACTTATTTCAAGTTTCATTATATAGGATCACAGACATTATCAAAGTGATAAACAGGATTTGACTTCAAAGCAGATCGAGGCAAAAGTCCATAAATTTAAATATATTTGTCAATATTATAACATATTGTATTGCAGGATTTTCACTACCCCTTGATCACGACATGTACTCATTTTTTAACGGCTTTTGTTCTCTGTGGAATTTCTCGCGCAATCGGGTCAAAATGCAGAAAAGAAACTCCGACACTCGGTTGGGATGTTTATCTGAAGCGTGTTTTTATTACTGGTGAGAAAGTATTTTTTTTAAGTAGATCTTTTAAAGTTTTATTGTAGCGTAATTTTGTACAGTACCAAAAAATAATTTCCTTTTAACTGCTGATTCCATGCCTGATTTTGTTTAGGTTTCGCCAGTGCACTTGACATAGGTTTATCAAATTGGAGTTTCGTATTTATTACTGTTTCATTGTAAGTATTTATTTTTCCACTTCCACTCTACTATATATATGTTATACGATTTAAATATCCCATAGTAACACATGCCTACCTATGTAGGTCCAAATTTTGGTACAATGAACTGATATCTGGTAATGTTTTGAAAATCATTTAACTTTCTTTTTAGTGGTCCCCCTGTGATATACATGTTTAAAAAACGGGAGAGGTGATAAGAATTCTTAATTTCATAATATCACCTTCCACAAAAACTTCCTAACTCTGGTTCCTATAGAAATTTTTAACCTACGTTACTAATTTGCAGAAGGGACCTACTGTATTTTATAGGTATTATGTTGTTAAAAATGATATGGTTCTGAATTTATCTGCTCCTGTTTCAGATACACCATGGTCAAATCATCAGCTGTTGTTTTCATTCTTTTCTTTGCTATTCTCTTTGGACTAGAAAAATTGGTAAGCCGGTAAAGCTTTTTCATCATTGACCCTTTCATAGAATGTTTGATTCATCATCGAATAAAAAATAAAGTGTGTCTGTGTGTGGATAACTCCTTCGTTTCTTGACTCAGTTTACCATTTTTTCAACTAGGGGTCATAGCACTCCCAGAGCATTTTCTTGATTAATTTTGGCAAAAGATCAAAATGACACTTTGTGATGTCATGGGCTTAGAAAAATATTCCTAATGGTTTCACAATATAACAATAATGAGAAGCTTTGAAAGCTGATTTGTCCTAGGTTGCTAAAAATTGCTGACGTGACCATATAAAACCAAAAACAAACAAAACACTGTGTTTATTGACACTCTTCTGAACCTTGAACATTTATCAGCCATTGAATACCCATATCGATATTGATCACTTTGCCGGCAATTGGTCTGCATGAATGTTTTCCAAACTATGTGTCAGAATAAATGTAGATGTACCATTTACTTTGTAAAATGTGTCATGATGTAACGAAGTTTAAAATTTGTTGGTCGGAATCTTGAAGCTGAAAAACTGTTTTCGTTCATATAGTTATCTCATGTATTGTGTTTAAAGCTGTTTACTTTTTTCTTTTAGAGATGGAGTCTCATCATTGTCGTTATTCTTATTGCAACTGGACTTTTACTTTTTGTATACGAATCTACTCAGTTCAATTTACAAGGATTCATACTTGTACTGATAGCAGCTTTCGTTGGTGGGCTGAGATGGACATTTAGCCAAATGTTGACACAGAAAGAAGAGCTAGGTACGCCTGCATTGCCTATAATTAACACATTCGCTGCCTTATTGTAGAAAATTCTTCACTTGGATATTGTTAAATGATTTGTGAGGTTTCAGTGTTGAAAGTTTGCCACCGCTACTGCTCCTTTCATTTGGCACCTCACAGTTTCAATAATATGGAAATGTAATAACCTTATAAATTATAATTACTATGTGATTATATTCAAGGTCTTGGAAATCCGATCGACTTGATGTGGCATTTGCAACCAACAATGTTTCTCGGACTATTCCCACTTGCACTTGGTTTAGAAGGTAAGAATAAACCATAAAGTTGTTATTTTGCATTGGAATTACATGATTGTTGTTTCGCAACAATGCAATTCACATGTTCATGAACATTTAATGTGCAAGTAAGATTATATCAACTTAACTGAAGTGAATAAGAAGCCTGAGAGACCAAACAAACATGATATGGAGATAGGTTTGCATTGTTCTACCATTTTGTCTCTTCTTCATTAGGCTTATCTTTTTTCACCACTGAGCAACTGTTTGCAACAACGGATCTGACAGACAATTTTTTGCTGATTATGAAAATTGGAATGGGCGGAGTCGTAGCTTTTTTTCTCGGTTTTTCTGAATATTTATTGCTGAGGAACACGTCATCCCTTACCCTCTCTATTTGCGGTATTTTTAAAGTAAGTTTGTCCTAGGTTGTAATTTTCTAGGCCTCTATGTAAAAATCAAGAATTCCAGTCGAGCATAATCTGTACTACTAGATTTTCTGTCATTTTGTCATACTGGTTCCGTGCAAACTAGAACCATATTGATGTAGGGAGAGTGGATAATTAACTGTTAAAAGTAGTGCGGTGCGGTCTGATAGCAATGGATTTTAAACTGTTCTATAGAATTTTATTTCACATCTTTTTCAATATTACAGGAGCTGTGTACGCTCCTGTTAGCAATTCAATACAACGGCGATGTATTCACTCTTATGAACTGGATAGGATTTGTGATATGCGTTTTGGGCATTGGTGTTCATATTGGTCTCAAGAATCAAGGATCTAGTACAGGTGAAAGGTCGTTGTATGTACATGTAGGTAGGGAACCAAAATAAACCATAGTAAAAAAAAATCATGATTTTGAACTCTATTTATATTTGATCACTTCTCATACTCATACAAATATTGTGTGTTTAGATGAAAGCAGGACAGAAGAGTCTGTACGAATGAATTTGTTAAGTGCGAGTGATCTAACATACGTCGGCGACGATTCCGAATCAGAGGATGAAATTTTTGACATCACGAAAAGCTAGTGCAGAGAAATCGGTTACTGGTGAGATGCATTTACTATTTGTTTGCTAAATTTCAACATGGCTTACATGGATACCAGAGAAAAAATTCCAGATTTGGATAATTCCTGAAGAATGAGGTAAATCGTACAATGGAATGATAAAAGGCGATATTGGGGTCCAAGGAATTTCCAAGTGATTTAAGAAAAACTGATGACCATCTGACATTGTTCAATCTGGTAGAATTTTCAACTGGACTGTATTCTCTCGATCTTTCAAAGTCGCTGTGGTTTTGTGATTAGTTCACCACGTGGCCACAGATCGTCCCGCGCTAAGCGTGTCTGAACAACAGCAGCGGTTGCGACCAGACTTGTTCTCTCCGATTCTCTATTTGACATTAGCTACATTTACTTGCTGTAGGGAGTATATTGAGTACCAAATATATTGATAAACCATTTACATCCCCATTCCACTTTATTCGACAATGGGGTGAAAACAACTGCTGATTTGTGTGGAGTTGGGAACAGGATAGTAGCAATTGACATTTCTTGTATTTTTTACTAATATATACAAGTCTTTTGACTTTAGTGTAATCTAGTTTAGTTAGTCTTTAGGGGAGATTTAGTGACTTAAAATTAAGTGAATTTTTTTCAGCTCTTTTTACCTGTGATATTTAGTACAATGCTTATTTTAGTCTCTATTCAATCGTTCAATGAACAATGACATAACAATTGTTAACAACTTTTTTTTTCATGTAATTGATAGCTAAATGATCATACCCAATTGGTAGTTTCCGTATAAGTAAATACGTCTCAGAAAGTCTTTCAATTACATTAATATATATATACAAACGTCTCAGAAAGTCTTCAAATTACATTAATATATATATACAAACGTATAAGTAAATACGTCTCAGAAAGTCTTTCAATTACATTAATATATATATATACAAACGTATCAGTAAATACGTCTCAGAAAGTCTTTCAATTACATTAATATATATATACAAACGTATAAGTAAATACGTCTCACAAAGTCTCTGAATTTTGGAGAAAATCCAAAATTGGTCAATTAATATTTGCGAGTGTTTGGATAATGCTGCCGCACGAGAGGGGGACAGTATGCGAGAGAGGACAACATGATAATCGTGAGCGCAACGCAAAAAATTCTTTTCCTATTTTTTTCTTGGACAAAAAAGCTAATTATTAGGTGTTTTCTAGGGTCTATGCATTTCCTGAGTTTTGTGTTATACGATAC
>QXVX01011399.1:0-37982 GCA_013436065.1 Halocynthia aurantium
CAACATTGAATAACATCAAAGAGATTATTGACATATAAACATATATACATATGTACATATGTGGATGTAGCACACATTACTTGCCTTACACAACGTGAAATGGAATGAAATTGCGAACATCATGCAATCCCAAATTGCTCCGATTCAAACACCCTGCTCATGACCCGATACCTTCCGGGCTATGACACTGTACTATTGCTGACGTCATAACCAGCAACGTAATCTGCATTTAATCGCATCTCTATTCGGGTAAGTTCATGATTTAGAATGCTATACACTGCAGAAAACTTTTCTTAAAGGAAAATGTATAAATATTTTACTGTCAACTTCGTTTGAAATCAAATCCTATACAAAAACAAATTTCTTGGAGAAAAATGCTTGCAATATAATACTACGACTTGTTTCGTTCATTTTCATTGCATATCTTGATGTTAGAGCAATTTAAATATAGGCGATGTATACAAGACCATAACAACTGCTGCCAAGCTTGCCTAGGTTCAAAATCTCCAAATCTCGTCTATATTAAAGAATACGTGTCCGCCTATTCACAATCTCATCTATAAGAGAGAATACGTTTCCGCCTATTCACACTCTCATCTATATGAAAACGATGCATTTCCGCCTATTCGTAATCTCGTCTATAATATTGAATGGCATAATATTATACTACTTTGCTTGCTATTGTATTGTATCGTTGATGTAGCTATGTAAAAATTCAGTAAAAGATTGTAACACTGTAAAAGAAGTAGAGGTAGATAGCACTTACACAAATATACAGCCACCAGCAGAAAATTATCAGTAACCCAACCAAAGAGTGTTTAGACCGAAGTTTTCTTTATTCGTGCATTATTCTGGTATGCATTTGGACCTCATTGCAAAATTTCGTAAATATCCCTGGCGTTTATCAGAGCATTCAAAAGTGTATCTGTTCTTAATGTACCCAGCGTGTTTGGACCCGAGTTTTCTCTGTGCACGCATTATTTTGATATGGTTCTTGACCTCTGTGCAAAATTTTGTAAATTTGCCAGGCATTTATTAGCAGAGCAATTTTTAAAAGTCCGTCTGTTCTTGATGTATGTCCATTGATAGCAGGGAGAGGCAGATTATTAGGGCCCCTATTTGAAAAAAAGTAACATATAGCACATTCGTGCCGGAAACCGATCTCCGTGCATATTNTTTCTCTTATAATATTTTTACTTTATTCGCAACTCACCCTTCATCATGATGAATATGAGCTATTGTCGCATGCAGAGTTGATGTTTTAGGTGTGTCTGGTTGACTGGTAGCACTGGCTGTTCCTAATGACGAAGAAAATCCTACAAAATATGTTCAATTAGTCTTCTATTTAGTAAGAAATGTATAATTCATTGCTTCTTAATGACCAGATGGTTCTACCTGGCACATCTTTAGTTGTATCCAGTACCTGGTTGTGGCTGTCAGATGCCAATAGCTGGTTTCTTGTAAAAGATATCGACCTTGATGATGATGTAGTAGTTCGTTTGTGGTCGGGAAGAAGAGACACTTGGGACAACTGGTAGTCTTGTTGCTCTGATAGTGTTAAGATTTCAAGATTATTCAACGTACTGGATAGCTCTCTATTATATTATGCATCATCCCTTATTCATTTATTTTTATCTCTAGGAGAACCTTGCTGTTTAAATTAAACCTCTGCAATGATTTTCAACAACTATTCTTTCAATGTCATACTTGATTTATCTGTTCCCAGGTTGCTTGAATCACTTGTCTTTTGAATTTGTTTATCCGATTGCGGTAACTTTACTTCCTCCCTGTTGTCAGTAATAGTCGTTGCATTTTTCGGTTCTCTGCTTATATTGAACAGGCAATCCCATACTTCCTCTCTGTGCCAGTAAATCAATTCAAGATAAATATTTATATATGCAATAGATTACTCTTAATTGAGTTGTTACATTAGCACCCACTTGAATCCAGATGCTCTGAGAAGCTGAATAAGGTTTCCAATAGTTGCATCATCCTTCTGCGATATCTTCCACTTTTCGAGATAATACAAGTTTCCTTTCCACTCTAGTTCTTTCACAATGTCTGATTGGAGTCTAGTATGGAGGTTTTAAATAACATGTGATTCAATTCCAAAATAAAAATAGTTTAGAAAAGCAGATATTATTACTTTAGCGTTTTCGATAGTCCGTTCGGCACCTGTGGCAAACTCCTTGCTAATTTTTCTAATAAATCCAAAGTCACTTTTCTCTGCAGCAGGATTTTCCTGCGGTCGTCTAATTCGCTTCTGAATTTTTTCGTACTTGCGGCGCTCCCCATTTTGCCCTACGAAATCCAGGCAGATGTTTACTTTGAATTTTTCTGTTTTTAGGTTAAGAAAGAGCATGGAATATCTCTGGACTCTTTGCAACCTGGAATGTTTGGACTCTTCAATCCCAAATCGGTACGTTCTTAAGATTACACCAACTTTAAATTATCAGTCATTGCGATGAACATAAATACCTTATCTGAAGAGAATTAACATGACCCTTTACTTCAAAACGTTTACACATTCTCATTTTTAAATTCTACTCCAGGTAATCCCACTCAATACATTGTTACATAGCTAAAATGGTTTTAGAATATTAGTCTTTTGTCTTTCGCGAGTATTGCTACTTACCTTTTCACTTGATGACATATCCCACTGCACCTTATTAGTTTCTCTTGAAAGATCCATTTCATGATTATCCTTCTCTTCTAAATCATCCTTACATTACTTAGGCTGAAAATTAAGATAGAAAGAAAAAAATTCTTCTTGTAAGTGCGGCACTCTTGATCTTGTTAGCGTAATTTGTATGTAGTTAATCAAAAGGGAAATTAAATTTACATTATTGAAGACGCTAAGAAGTCTTTGTCAGCTGAGTACAAACGACCTACTCGTGTCCTTCGTATTGCCCAATAACACAGCTCAAGGTGCTTGTTGACTATAAGTGTATTGAGTCATTCTAGATACAGAATGTATTCTTATGTCTGTCTTTTAATTCTTAACCGTTCTCCTTTAACTTTTTGCCATGTAATATAGCCAACCGATTTTGTAAACACCGTTATTTAATTTTTCTAACCTGTCTCGAAGTGAATGAATATAAAAGTATTGTCACTTATAAATTCAAGAAAGAATATAATGATGAATAACAACAGCACACACGTGATACACAGCCTGAAAACTTTCCTAGCCCAAAGCATTATTACATTGAAAATTTCAAAGAAAAGATTTCGACAGACTCAAATTTAGAACATTTATTTTGAGCACAGGTCTCAAAAGGAGGAATCGGTGGAACATTCCTTGACTTCGACGCTTCGCTCTGCGTCCTTGACAATAATATGACCAATGTCTCGATGCAAATGGAAGATGGTCCTGATGACAATTTCGGGAAGAAATCTAAAAAAGAGAAGACTAGTGATAAACAGGAAGCGGTAGCCGATAAAGATAAAGAAGATAAAGATTTGTCGAACAAGAAAAAAAAGCAGGGAAATTTGGTTAGTGTCAGCAACAACTTCGCTACATTTGGAATTTTTTAAATGCAAACGTGAAATATAATATGTAATGTTTTATTTTTTTAGGTGAAGGCGTGTGTCCTCTTTGTTAATCCAATGTCGAAGCATGTCTGTGTCAGCTCAAGCAATTTCATGCTCAATAGCGAAGTTAGGAAAACTACCCATCTTAATTATGAAGTAGGTTTCACATTATAGCTATGGAATACTTAATAATAATAATTTGGCATCAAATTTTCGTTCATCAGCAGGTGATTCTTTTTTGTATCACAGTTTTAATTAATGCTTATTTTTGTTTCAGGAAACATTTCCCATCGGTTACAAATGCGAAGCTAAAATAACAAAGTTTGTCAAGGGTTTAGGAGCCATGTTGAAGGTAAGTCGGCAGTCTGATGTGGGATGATTTTACTTGTTCTAAGGTTATCCAATATCTTGAGTGGTGCTTCAAGTCATACAGACAATGCTTCTATGCTTTCAAAGCTGATTTTCAAGATTTTTCAAATCTAAACTTTGGCCTTTTCTCGAAGTTCCTGTGAATAAGGAGTTCAATATAACTTGGGGGATAACAACATTTAATTGTGACATGACGACAAGAATGTATATAGAAGATTTTCCCGATATACTTATATATACTACAAAAATAGTTTAATTCAGCCTCATATTTATTTAATTAATTTATCTCACTCAAATTTCATTCAGATTGAGAAGGGTAGAGATGTAGTTGGATTTTGCCCGTCGAAACATTTGTCTGATGACAAATTGGAAGATTTGTACAGTATCTTTACACCAGGGAAGTCTGTCTCCGCATGTGTTTTACACAGCGTAACGCTTGATGGAGTTGTTATCTTGTCGTTGAGAAAGTGAGTTTGTTGTTGCGTGAAAATGAATTCACAAAGTTTTTTGATCATCTGGTATTTTGAAATTTATTTCACAGGAGCATTGTGGAATGTGAATTTTTGACGTACGATAGCATCGTCCCTGGATTGATTGTGGATTGTAAAATCAAATCGATACAAGAACAAGGACTCTTTGTTACTCTTGGAAAAAGTAAATAATCTAATAAGCATTACATTATTGGTAACACTCAATAATATGCATACCATGCAAAGCATAGTTTTAAAAATAAATATCCATGTTCTGATAGCTTTCAATATAGCCAATTTAGCCACCAAAAGTAGCAGTGCAATATTTTTATTACAGATAACTATTCGCCAGTAAAGGGAATGGTTATGAATATACACATGGCTGATATTAAGTTAACTCGGCCCGAGAAAAAGTTCACGGTGGGCGATATCATTGCATGCAAGGTAAATTTCTGTTCGGGCTTGGCTGAATTTTACTATACCTTATTATTCACGTTAATTATTTCGTTTCACGAAAAAGGTTTTGTCAGTCGACAAAGTGCGGAAGAGAGTTCGTCTGACTCATAAAAGGACGATGGTAAAGTCAAAATTTCCAACGGTAACCGGATACGAGCAGTTCAAAGTCGGTGACATAGTTCATGGCTACATTGCTTCCATCAAAAAATTTGGGTATGTTTTCATCAAGGTGTAATTTTAGATATGTATTTCTTATATTGGAATTGAAATATTATCATTATTTTATCTATTGATATATTATTACTATCCATCGACATATAGTGTCATCATTTACAGCATCCGTATCTATTTTTTTCCTAGAGTTTTTGTCAATTTCTACAACAACGTTTTCGGTCTTGTTCCCAACGCTGAACTATCGACCGACTTCGTCGAGAATCCAGATCAAGTATATTTTGTCGGACAGGTGATGCTTTTAAATGAGGATTGACTTTATTTTTTGTTGTTGTACCATGTATACTTAAGTATATGTCTCAAATTAGAAACAATGCCCAAATTTTGTTGTTTCTACAACTTGCTTAACTAAAAGATGAGTTGTCAATTTTGAAATACTTTTCAAGCGGAAAATTTCCTCAACTCGTACTTATACAATAATATATGTATACACTAATTATTAGTTGATAGGTATTGTGTTCATGCTGGTCTGTCAACTTCGCTTGGATTTCTAGGTCATGAGATGCAGAGTTGTGAAATTGGACATACAAACGGATCAAGTGACATTGTCTTTTATCTTGAGAGCAGGAGCAAAAAAGAGTATAACATCACCTTTGTGTAACAAGGTAACATAAATTTTTTGCAGATGCAATTCATGTTATGTAAGATTGATTTGTCAATATAAGCAAAACACCATAAATGTTCCAAAATGATTATAAGACACAGATATGAATAGAAAACGTGTGTGAAGAAATATGGTATAATAATGAGGTATGGTGTATGAAAAAGAAGGTTATACTGCTTGGGTGAAGTGGAGTGATGAAGATAAATGTGTATGTGTATATATCAGGATTCACCATATTTCATAATACTTTTTATGTTACAAATTTTATACTAAGCACCCACTAATTATTTATTCCCATTGTATTAGATTGTTGATGTCGAATTGGTCAAGAAAAACGATAAAGGTTTTGAAGTTTTGATTGTGGCAGAAGAAAAATCGAAAAAGCAATGGTCATCTGCATTTCTGTCTACAATGCATCTCTCTGATTTCCCTTCTTTGGCCAACGCTTGGCATTCGACCTTGACTGTCGGTTCAGTGTTAACCGATTGCATGGTGTTAGGAAAGAAAAGGCCATATCATGGTAATTCATGTCATAGCTTGATTACTTGTGAATATATTTCTTCTTTAAAACTTATTTCCGCTCCAGTTACGAAGAAAAAATCTATCATTGATGAATGCCAGAAACGAGAACTGACCTTTTCTGACCTCAAACAAGATCTAATCGTGAAAGGTTTTATTCGTCATGTCGTGCCTTACGGAGTTTTCGTTCATCTTCCCGGGGATTTGGTTGGACTCTGTCCTAAATCAGTAAGCACTTCCAATGGTTACTAATACAGAATTACATTACAAGTTTATCTTCAGGGTTACTGGTTTCTTGACCTCTGTTCTTCTTTCATCAGAAAATGGCAGATCGTTATTTGATCAGTTCCGAAGGTCACTTCCACGAAGGTCAGTCCGTTATCGCCAATGTTGTGGAAGTCGATCAAGAGAAGAAGAGATTCATTGTCAGTTTGCAAGTTTCTGATTGTTCTGAACAAATGGTTGATCAGGATACTTTGCTCAATAACTATCTCACCGAAGAGGCAGAATTGAAGAAAGTGATTGACAGTGCATGGTTTGGTAAGACTATAATGTTCATTGAATAGCAACGTTATTACAGTGTAATCAAATCTGTGTTTGAATGTGGTTCTAATAAATAGATTTTACTATACATCTACTTGTAAATGTAATACTCCATTACCTATATAGATATTTGTGACTCTTTCAGATGCACATTCAGTTGGATCGCATGTTACGGCTCATGCAACCGGCATAAAGCATGATGACGGAAGTCACGAATGTAATATTGATAGACTGCCAGATGGAGTAACTGCAAAATTGATAGATGTCGAGGATGGTAATGGAATTTTAGATATTTGATTCGTGCCATTTTTAGTTACCTGAATACTTATCACCTATCAAAGTATCACCTACACTGCTGCATCAAACTATTTTGTACAGATGTGGAAGTCCAGGGAGATATGACGGTAACAATTCTTTATACCAATCTGCTGAAGAAAGAAATAATGCTATCTGGAGATCCAAAACTTTTGAACTCGAAAACGAAAAAGGTCTGTTTGTGGTATACACTGAATTTTCATATTTACCTATGTATTAAGGTATACATAATGCTTAGTCTTTAATTCGGTAGGTATTTGCCTCATCTACATGACTAAATTTTATTATTTTTCAGAAAGGAGCTAAGTGCAGCACTGTTTCTGGTAAAGTCATGCATATAAATGAAGATGTTTCGATCTTAACAGCAACTGATGGAAACATTCTTGATGTTGGCTTGGCTCTGACCAGAAATCATCCGAACCATCCATTGTTTGAAGACAATTGGCCGTGGAAAAACGGCGACGAATTGCAATTCAAGTTCCTTGTTGAGTACGGTGGTTTTGTTTTCAAGAAATATGTTACTGAATATGTTTGAATTTATTTTCTCAAAAATATAAAAAAAAGTATTCAACTTTTAATCTTCTGTAATTATTCTAATTCTGGTCACCAGAAGCCAGTTCGGAGTTCCACTTTTCTCACCACTTACTAAAAACAAAGATAATGTGACTGGGAAGCGAAGAGGGAGCAGAAACCGCAGTGATTCGGAAGCATCCGACTCCACAGCTTCCATTGCAGTTAGTTTTGGAAACTTACATGTTGGACAAGAGGTATGAATCTCAACGATTTACTGATATTACTATTATACTACAGTTTTTGTTTTCATTTTTACTCAATATTAACTCATGCTCCATTATATATGGTAATGCCTCATGTTTACTGACCTTCTAATATTTTTTTTCATAAATTTCAATGTCAGGTTGAAGGAGTGATCAGTTCTGTGAAAAAAAACAGCTTGATGGTGAGAATCACCGAATCTGAGACAGACGGTTACAAAGGTCAACCGGTCACAGGTCGTCTTCATATTTCTGAAATGCAAGAGGAATTGGCACCTGGGATAATTTCCATGAAGAAGTATGATATTTTATGTACCGACCTTAGAGAAATTGGGATCACATATAGATTCATATGCATTTTATTTTGAGTCGAACAGTCTTGGAAAACGGGAATGAGGCAAAATGGTTGAAAGTCATTGTTGTATATTTTAGGCTACTGTATTGTTGTTTTCAATTATATTTTTATAAATTAATATTATAATAATATCATTTTTAATACGTGTTTGTAAGATATAAACCTTGGAGCAAGATAAAATGCAGAGTTATTGGCTTTCGTGACGTACGCACTCACAACTTCCTTGTCATAACAAAGAGAACTGCATCTCGTTGTGTTCTGGAACTCAGTCAGCGATCCGCTCATGATCAATTAACACTGATCGATTATAACATCGGAGACTTTGTTACAGCTTTCACATCTGAAGTAAATATCATTCAAAATATACTATTTGTTGCAAAATGTTCCACCTTGCTTTATATTTGTACATTTTCTCTAGTACAAGAACTACCAGCTTCACGTCGAGGTATCTCCGTCCATCCACGGCACAGTTCCACTACTCCTACTATCTGACGATCCAACTGCCACACTGAAATCGTACAAGCCAAAGAACAAGTCTTCTGCTTGTAAATGCGTTGTCGTGAAGAAATATGAACACACTTTGTCTTTGGCAGGAGATGGTGAGTATTTTTTGAATATTTTGCCAAGAAAGAGGGAACTATAGTGATGTGGCATGAGAGCCGTATTTAACAGATGAGATTGCCATTCATGTCTTTTTTATAAAATGTTTTAGGTGCCATGGTCAACAAGGAAACTGAAAAGAACATTTTCGAATTCCAGAAGGGATGCATTACGAATGGAAGAATTCGACACATCAATGCGGATAACGTTGTCGTAGCCTTGCCTTACAGGGCCACTGGCAAACTGCATATTGCTAATACCGCAGATGAATTTCAGGATCGACCTTTCAAGGAATTTAAGGTCGATGACATTATCAGGTAATCATATATATTTCTATATAAAAAATATTAGTCTGTTGAAATAAATGTTATAAAATTGTTTTGTATTTTTCTATTATCTGTCTTCAGATGTGCTGTGGTTCAGTGTCCTTCTGACCAGTCCCTTGTTCTTTCAACAAGAAAGTCGCATATGGTTCCGGAAGGTTCCTCAGACTCTGTTGTAGACAAGGAAGTTGTAAATGGCAGTGATTTGCATGTTGGAGATTTTGTGAGAGGATTTGTCAAAAACTGTTCTGCTGTAAGTTTGTAATTCGATAATTTTAATCTTCGATTTGGATTTATATTAACTATAGACTTTTATTTTCCATTTGAGAATAAATTCTTGTTTTTAGGTCGGTCTGTTTGTGATCCTCTCACCGACAATCACAGGCAGAGTTGAACTGAAAAAGATTTCGAAATATTTCTTCAAAGACACAGACATATTGAAAGAAGTCTTACCGCAAGGAAAATTGGTGAAATGCAAAATTATTGGGTATGTTCACACTTATAAATCAAGTTAATTAATAATTGTGCGAAATGATGATACAGATATATAGCCAAGCCTTTGTTTTTACCGGGGAAACTTATAATGAAACTAGGGCTTGGCTTTAAATAATTGAATGATGTATAACTGGGCTGGGTGTTTCTGCTAGTTATATATAGCGTATATATATTTTGCTTCCTGAATTTTTAAATTTTCTATTGATAGAATATCACAGATTGAAAACAAGGTTNGTCCATCCACGGCACAGTTCCACTACTCCTACTATCTGACGATCCAACTGCCACACTGAAATCGTACAAGCCAAAGAACAAGTCTTCTGCTTGTAAATGCGTTGTCGTGAAGAAATATGAACACACTTTGTCTTTGGCAGGAGATGGTGAGTATTTTTTGAATATTTTGCCAAGAAAGAGGGAACTATAGTGATGTGGCATGAGAGCCGTATTTAACAGATGAGATTGCCATTCATGTCTTTTTTATAAAATGTTTTAGGTGCCATGGTCAACAAGGAAACTGAAAAGAACATTTTCGAATTCCAGAAGGGATGCATTACGAATGGAAGAATTCGACACATCAATGCGGATAATGTTGTTGTAGCCTTGCCTTACAGGGCCACTGGCAAACTGCATATTGCTAATACCGCAGATGAATTCCAGGATCGACCTTTCAAGGAATTTAAGGTCGATGACATTATCAGGTAATCATATCTATTTCTATATAAAAAATATCAGTCTGTTGGAATAAATGTTATAAAATTGATGACAATATGTTTTGTATTTTTCTATTATCTGTCTTCAGATGTGCTGTGGTTCAGTGTCCTTCTGACCAGTCCCTTGTTCTGTCAACGAGAAAGTCGCATATGGTTCCGGAAGGTTCTTCAGACTCTGTTGTAGACAAGGAAGTTGTAAATGGCAGTGATTTGCATGTTGGAGATTTTGTGAGAGGATTTGTCAAAAACTGTTCCGCTGTGAGTTTGTAATTCGATAATTTTAACTATAGACTTTTATTTTCCATTTGAGAATAAATTCTTGTTTTTAGGTTGGTCTGTTTGTGATCCTCTCACCGACAATCACAGGCAGAGTTGAACTGAAAAAGATTTCGAAATATTTCTTCAAAGACACAGACATATTGAAAGAAGTCTTACCGCAAGGAAAATTAGTGAAATGCAAAATTATTGGGTATGTTCACACTAAAAAATCAAGATATTGGAGTTTGCAGTTAGAACAGAACTTTTTTATCGTATTTCTCACTCATGAGAATGACGCGCATCTTTACTTGTATTTGTTCAAAATGAGGAAACTAATCCTGTAGATGGGGATCTGACCTAGGGATTGGTTTTGAATAATTGAATGATGTAAAACTTCAGCTGTTTTCACGATGGGGCAAGGCTGGGTGTTTCTGCTGGTTATATATAAACATATTTTGCTTACTGAATTTTTTTTTCATTTTCTATTGATAGAATATCCCAGATTGAAAACAAAGTTAGTTTATCTCTGTTGGAGTGCGACACCGGCTGTTCAGATTTGGTTCCTGATGCTTTGGGCCTTCCTCTTCGCCACGGCAAAGAAAAAGAGAAAAAGCGCAAGGCAGTAGGTCCCCTCGTGGATAAACATATGAGGTGAGAGATTGTAGTTCAGATAATAAAATTAATTTACCCTCTCAACCCTTTTGACTACAATTTTTTCAAATGTAAATTAATTATCATAAATCATCATTCTATGGGTCAAAAGATAGACATGGTTCTGGAATGTGGGGGAATGTTCTAGGAATTATACATTTTATATTTGGAATCTTTTTTATAGTGTTTCAAAGAAACGTAAAATTGAACTGAAGAAAAAGTCTGAAACCAAGAAAAAGGCAGAAATGTTTGAGGATGTAGATTCTGGATTGGATGAAGGTCTAGATTCTGGCGAAAATTTTGTGGTATGTTTACTGGAAATGGATTTAATACTTGTTACTGTTTATTAGGTATATATTTATTGTGTGCAGTTCTCAATAAATCGAAGTGATGTATAAGAATAATTAAGGGAAATATGATTATAAGTGGATTTCAATCTTCTGTAATATTCTATTCAATAGAGGGCGAGAATATTAAACAGAGTGAGTAGTAATAAGACTGATTACTTCCTGATATCTCGCATTTATCAAAGAATTGTGTTCTCAGAAACCTGTACTTTGTATAGTCGTAATTTCATATTTGATTGTTTGCCGCCGTTTCGAAATGAAAGGAGGTGTCCGATATCTTGGTAATGGGATATTGTTTATCTCCGTTACTTTTTGCGAAGCTTCTACTGATAGAAAGGCGTTCATTGATTACAATGGCTCCCGAATGCTTGAAATGGATAGGGCTAATTATTATCATGAAGCTTCTTAATTGAAGGTCTTCCTCTAAGAAGTAATTAGAATCTATCTTGCAGTTATAATAAATGCTCATGGTAGCATTCAATGGGAGAACGAACAATCGATTTATTGAAAGGAGAATATAGTGATTTAAAAGATATATAGTCCTCATGTTCAAAATTCATTTTTATTATGCATTGAGAACAGATTTTGATTATTAATAACTCTCCCTCGTCAATCTAATCATTCTTATCTATCTAACACTTGAATTTTAAGAAAACGCCAACGCCCGGGAATATTGAGATTGTATCGCACGAAGAAGCAGGCAGTGATGAACATGATCCGGGTTTCATTTGGGATGTTTCAAATACCAAGAAATCCCAAATCTCTGCCAAAAATTCATCTGACAGTGATGATGATGTTGATTCCGATGCAGAAAAGGATAAAAATGTGAGTTTTAAGCAGATAAGCAGACAAATCCACCTTTCCCGAAAATATCTTTGAATCTGTTTGCATTATATGCGATATTCACAATGTGTGAGCTCAGAACCGCAATGAATACTTGGACTCAATAATTATTCACACTACTCTTCTATCACCTGCCATTTCTCCTTTGAATATTTTTATGCTGCTGCATTGTAAAAGCATTTTAACGAGGGTCATGTACCGTTAATATTCACGTATCGTATACACAGTAAACAGACGCCATCGTTTTCAGCTATTTATATTCAAATAATATTTGCAAAGTCTAACCAAAGTCAATATCGAATGCAAAGCAATTGTCGTACTACACAAATATTTGTTAAGCAAACAAAGTCTGTGATGTTTTGCTGGAAATTCCGCTCATTAGAACTTGCCGAAACTATTTAAGACACTCTCGCATGACGGAATAATAAGTTTGCGAAATTATTCCAAATAATCAGGTCCCCAAAAAGAAAACCAGGAGGGAATTGGAGAGGGAAAAAGAATTAGAAGAGGCGGATCTCAGGAAGAAAGAAGAATTATTGTGCGGGGATAATTTGCCACAGACTGCAGTCGAATGGGAAAGGCTTGTGTTGACCAATCCACAAAATTCAATGGTATGTCCTATTAATTATGGAACAATTCTGCATTGTATGTATCTAACATATCTGCTTGTTTCAGCTTTGGGTTCGTTACATGGCATTTCACCTTCACGCCACCGAGGTAGACAAAGCCAGAGTTGTAGCTGAACAAGCTCTTAAAACAATAAATTTCAGGTGTCTGTTTGATATACTTTAGACAAATACAGTAGAATCCGCTCATTGTTATCACAAATAACTGTTGTAAGTCTCCCAATATTATCACTGCAATCCTTTCTGCTATTCATCGGTTATATCACGTATTAGTGTCCCAAACTCTACTGTACATGAGCTAATGAACTGATTGCCAACACTTTTTCAGAGAAGAGCAGGAAAAACTGAATGTTTGGGTCGCGCTCCTCAACCTGGAGAACATGTTTGGTGCTGAAGATAGCTTGGACAATGTTATGGAAAGAGCGCTGCAACAAAACGATCCTTTGAAAGTTCAAACTCGACTGGCTTCCATTTTTGAAAATTCTGGAAAACATGAGGTGCGTGTTAAGGTTTACGTTACGAATTTTGATTCCCGGATCACCTTGTGAATATATTGTATCCAGGGACAGATTAAGCTGGTACAGGGTACGCAACAAATGTTGGATTCGGAGCCCCCAGTTCAATTAAATATGCATTTAAAATTCCATAGTTTATACACGTGAAGTAAACAATAGCAAATTGATGTGTGACTGTTGTGGCTATGAGGAAAATCGAATGAATTCAACAAGCAACTCCAGATAGTGTTCTGAAAATTATCCATTTAGTTAGGGTTAGCTTATTTTAACTCATTTCAATTGGGAATTAGGAACTTTAGTCTTAGAAGTTCCAGCGCATGCCGCTAAATAATCTAGTGGAATCTTGACACTTTGGGGCCATTATCACATTATTTTCTCACTAGGCACCCGGTTTGATACTACAAATCGTTATATCTCGTATTTTCCACTTAAGCACTATTGTAATTGAATCTGACATTCTGGTAAACGAAATCATCAGGCAAAAGCGTGAAATGGCAAGGCCAATAGCATTTGATACTCTGTGCTACTATTTAATCCGCTTATGATTATATTGTGTGGGTGCTACTAGCAAGCAGAAGAAGTGTACGAAAAAATGTTCCGGAAGTACCGTCGCAACAAGGACGTGCCGATTATGTACATGACTCATCTCATGCAGCAGGGTAAGCGGGAAACTGCAAATGACATCATGAAGAGAACTTTGCAAAGTCTGGAACAAAAAAATCGTATGTTTCTGCTTTTCAATTTTGATTTCTGTCGTAATTGTTTCGTAAAAAATTTGGAAATAATTAAATTTTAATCAGATTTGGAAATCATATCAAAATATGGACAACTAGAATACAAGCATGGTGATCCTGAGCAAGGACGTATTGTGTTCGAAAACGCTCTCAGCAACTATCCAAAGCGATCTGATATTTGGTCCATATATATAGACATGTTAATCAAAGTGCATAAGCTGGATGAAGCTAGGTATGCTACTGAATTATTACTAGTTAAATGTGAAGTATATAAACACAATTTGAATTTATATTGCAATAGTCTTGTATTGCTAATTAAGAATAGTATTATCGCCTGTCATACAATTGTCATATATAGAAGTTCAATACTAAACACTTTTACTTCATGAAGGAATGTATTCGAACGTGTGATCACCCTGAACCTGTCAACGAAAAAAATGAAAACGTTTTTTAAACGCTTTATTGAATTCGAAATGAAATCCGGGACGGAAGATAGCGTTGCCGAAGTGAGGCAGAAGGCGATGGATTTTGTTGAATCGAAGATGTCAAATAACCAGATGGAATAGCGATATGCTGTTGTCTTACAAAAGAGTCATTCTATAATGACGTGAAATAAAAATTGGTGATAGTGGAATAGTAACTTGATAATCCAAATGTGGCCATGTTGTTCTATAGATTGGGTTCGCTGGAACATAAACTCTTACAACTGGTCTTCCATTATTAACCTATTGCATAATGAACTTTGAACCTGCTACGGCAGTTGACTTCAGAAGTTGGTTATAATTCTACACAGATGCCAATGTTCACCCCTTCCTGGTTATTATGTCAAAATCTATTGTAATTCCTGGATTGTGCACATATTTTCATTAAGAACATTCGGTTTCAAGGAATTAGAAAGCATTGTTAAGAGACCATTATGCACAACCTACACAAAGTAGTCGCAATGTTGACATTAGAAATATTTCAATAGGAAATGGATAGTGCTTTAATATAGAGCTAACACTTAGACAGGTAGGATGGTTATCGTCTACCATTTGTTGCACAGACCTACAATATTCTGTAGAAACTCCAGATATGTACGGTGGAGATGATCTTCATGATTCTCTGTTATACTGGTATATCTTCTATATTCCCAACAGATAAAGTACCAGGTTTTTTAGACAATTGTTCGGTAATTTATATAAGATACATATTATCACAATGGAGCAAACGGTATAAAAGTTATCAAGAGGGTTTTCCAAAATAGAAATACTAGATTTGGTTTCAGTTGCTACTTTCTACCTAAACTTGGAGGATGCCTGCACCTCTAGGGGGTGTAACAGGGTGGCTTGTGTAACGAGTCATCGTTCAGCCAGCTGTCTGTGTGCCTTGAGAACAGGTAGTAAGTAGTAGGTTGTTGTCTAGGGATTTGGGGCGTAAAAAAGGTCGGGAACTCTTGCTGTAGATAAATGTTTATGCTTGCACTAGCTCGGTTGTTTTCAAACTTCTTCTGGTTTCTTTAGTAGCTATGAGAATGTCGTAGCCAATTAAATGAATGTTGCAAAAACAAATTTATTATTTATCCTAGCACACAAATCCACAAACATAATTAATGAAATGAGGCTACATTTACTAGAACAGAAATTAGAAAAAAAATCATAGTTCAATTTCGGTTAAGAGGTCTTCGGCAGTGTATCAACAAGTCTTTTTTTAATACTTGGAATTAATTTTAAATGTTCATCTGCACATTGAAACAGACAATTGTTAAAGACCGACTTTATTCCGTCTTCTCCCAAGGAAGATAGAGAATCCTGAGCTTTATCTTGACATGACATCATGCATCTTTGGATCCTGTTCTGGAATCGTTCCAATTCTGAAAAGCACAAGGTTGTTACAAGTCAATCACATATAGGTAGGTAGGTGACTTTACAGTTTTATTTTATAATCTTTCCAAAGGTATTTAAATGTGATTGAATCTATTTTTACGGGTTTCTGAATTCACTCTCAGGCTTGATCTTGTGAGCTCACTGAAGGGAACGATATTTTACCACAGTCAAGTGAGGTACAATAAGATGGACAAGGGACATCCATCCATCATTGTAGTGCGGTATATTTACTACCAGGTATGTTATTATAATAAGATATTCAAATATGAATGTTTGTAAGCTCATTGCAAATAGTGCTTAGCAATCAATATACAGTATATATATATCATTTTAAATGTTTAAAATCAATTCCTCAGCAATAATCTTCACTATTTTGGAGCCGATATACGTTTTAAGGTACTATAGTATGCGTCTAGCTCTAGGTCATGTCTTTTTAGAACCCCAAGAATGAAATACTAAAGTGTCAAGAGGGTTCGTGTAATACTATAGATATATTTCTATGGTTCAACCTAAATGTCCAAGTTAAAATGAATTGTTATCTTCATTCATAAAACCACTACATTCACATAGCCAACTTCATCAATATTACCCTGCTTCACGAGAGACTGTGTCTCCAATAGTGGTCTTTGACACTGTTCTATACACCTCTGAACTTCTTCAGCACTTGTGAATGTATTGTCACAGCATTTTGATCCACAAATGAATGCCCTTCCCTGTGAAATATCAAATAATGCTTTCAGAATCGAACATTGCTAACCCTTACCATATACAACATCCACACCTGCATTTTCCTTATGTGGTCACGTTCCAGTTCCCTTTGCATAGCACTTGCATCTTTGTCAATTACCGACAATCTATCTTGCACATTTTGATCCATACCTAACTGCGTTATTCAACCTTAAGAATATATTCACCACCTTATCTTCGTTATGTCGTCAAAATCGTGGATTTTTTAGCAGCAGCACTTGACCAATCTCTACAATACACAAAATAAATTCTAATCAATCACATCTGCGAGGTTGAATAATTTCAAATCACAGTTTACTAGCGTCAGACATTGACCTAACACCCCCTGACCTTTACCTACACCAAAATTGGGGAAAGTCACTAAAATAAATAAATCAAAACCTCAGTAAGGTAATCTACAGTTAGGGGACGCGGATTAGCAATATTTCCCGCTTTTACTGCTCCAATGGAATGTCAGACCTAGATACCTGGTCCTAAACACCTTCCGCCCCGTGGAATTCTTATTTATACGTGGATATTTCACTGGTTATTTTTGTGGACTATTATCCCCTCGTAATATGGAAATTACATTAGCCTACGTTATTTGAGAATGCCCTCCATCAGCCCCTGCACAATGTCAAATTTACAATTACAATGATTTGACTCCGAAAACCCCGTAAGAGAAAGCGTCAAGTTTTAATATTCGTTAGCTTGCTTACTACAATTTGGGAATTCCTGGTTCAAGGCCACGGTTTCTGGCTGACGAGCGAAACACGTGGATTCCAGTATATCGATTTTTACCTTGTCCGGGATGGTTACCTTCATTTCTTCGTTCCTTCTCTCGTTTGTGGGAAAAATCCCTTTTCCGAATCCGAAAACCGACGACAATGTCCGAACAGAAGTGAAACCAAGGAACCAGTAAGGAGTAAGGATCCCTGAACAAAGGGTTTTCCGTATAAGGCAATTCTTCAGCCGAGCCCGTAGGAGAAACGATCAAATCTTTCTGTATACTTTACCTTATATGGGACATACCTTGATGTCGTAGAAGGGAAGGAGAAAGTGATATAATTTTCACATTTTGCTCAATATCTCTTGAAATTGATGTTTCATCTTGGCGAAATTGATAAAAATGGACAGCAAAGGATAATACCATTCATTTGAGACCAAAATCGAAAAGATTGGTGCCGAGGGACTACAGGAAATCGCCGATGAAAATATTCGTTTGCTTTGTTTGACGTCACGGATCTACCCGACGAACGAACGGAAGAGAATTATAACTACGATCGTTCGGAACCTTTCGGCATTCATTTCTTCTCTGATCTCGCATTGTACAGAACTCAAGATAGCACAAGAACAGATGTGCAATTTGCCATTGCACTTGTAGACGAGCGAATAGTAGAATACATTTACTATTATTCATAGATGATTCAGTCTATCTGGTGACTCATAGTCAGGTCTCAATTGCGCAGATTTAATTAAAGAAGAATACTCTTTGATGACAACACTGTCCACATGTTGAGGCAACTTACATTCGCGTTGGCACCCGAAAGGAGGAACAACCTGGATTTGAACCTAAATTTAGATGGCTTCTGGGGCACTGACCAACCAGACCCGAATCTCAACTCTATTGTCAGCAGAAGGATAAGCCCGGGCAGCACTATTCATTTCAGGATAGCAACCACCCCAGTAAGTGAGAGTCTTCCCAGTTTCCAAAGGGACGATTCTCCCAACGACGGATTTTCTCACCCGCGTGATATACTCGACTTCTCTTTGCTGGGTATCGGTCCCATGTCGGAATGTTTTCAATCATTCGCATCGGCAGCAGTACCAACTTGTAATTCTGACACAGCAGATAGTAGCAGCGTACCAGAATTGTCTTACGCAAATAGCCGGAATATATCAAGCTTCAATCAAAACAGTGCTGTTTTGGATTTAAAAACAAGCTCCTCTGCTACTCCCACCTGCCCGGAAACGTCATCCGCCGGTTCGGTTAGCACACGGGACTTTAAAGAAACAGAACTGATACATCAAGAAGACGAAAAAAATTCTTCCTGCATGGTGGGTGGAGAAACGCAAAGCAACATCGATCTGCTACCAACAGATCAGCACCAATCTGCAGTAACTGCTACTAGTATTAGCAAGGCTTCGCCTACACTCGATCAGACGAAGCATCAGATTGCTGGCAACGGAGGTGGAATATTATCTTCTACTGTTAACGACTATCCCACAAGTCCAGAGGCGATCCATAAACTTGAATGTTTTTTGAAAGACTCGCAAGTTTATTCAGAATCGGGAAGTGGTTTTCAATCTTCCCCCTCGTCATCCTATGTCACCGCCGACGCTCCGGACAGTCCCTTTACTCCAGTCCCTGTGGGGGAAGACGATATTATATCGGACGAAGACATAGAAATCTGTGAGAGTTACCTCAAAGAAAACGAAAATTCTTTCGATTACTCGCCCGAGAGCATCAACAAGTTCCCGACGTCTGAACCAACCAACATTAACTGCAATAATAATAACAGACATAAATTAGGCGAGCTGGCTGCCTCTTTGAACACCGCCGTGGACGGCCGTTTGTCAACGTCTTCTAGCATCGGCAGCCAAGTCAATTTCACAGAGGCCGGACCCTCACTCGGAAATATTTCTGCTGGCAATCAGAACACACCTACTGTCTCGTTATCAGGTAGGCAGTTACCTTATTTCTCTATGTTAATTAATATCTATAGATACTTTTATTGTTTATCTTTTTTAGTGTCTATCGATTATGCAAGGTCAGAGTTTTTATAATATTTACACTTACCGGAACAGCGACATGCATAGTATTAATATTTATTATCAGCTTAGGTATTTGGAATAGTTTGATACTTGTATATCCTGTTATTATAGGTAAGCCAGTCGAAAATCTCCAGAATAAGAATCTGCGAGGTAGAAGTGAGGTTTATTTTTAGGTATGTGAGCTAAGTGTTGACGATATGTGAGAAATGGCAGTCAAGTGTCGTTTATTTCATGTTTCTGATATGGCCGCCAGACACACGTTGAAAGGCTAGCTCGATCGAGGCCGGAAATATTCGAATCGTGATAGGCTTATTGGCCTAACTATAGGCGGCATTTTGACAGACGGCCTGTCGGGCAACGCTCTCTCTTAAACTATCCCATAAGACGTTAAGCAAAACTCATATACAGGTTCCCATAGCGGGGGGAGAAGCTATTTGGGATTACGTCATTTCATGCATTACCACCTTCACGTAGTAGCCCTGGGAAGAATTACTCCCGAGTTACCTTGACTCCCACATACACCACAGAGTTTAAAAACCCCAAATAAAGTCGGGAAAAAAATGAAAAGTTGCTTTATATCTCCTACCTGTGTATTTTATACTTTGTGATCGTATAAGAGTCCGTGCACATGCTACAAAGCGATAGTAGTTAGTTACAGAAGAGTTAATAATAGGTATGTTTAAGAAAAACAGCTATACTCGTGAAATATAGTTAGATATATTTATCCTATTATATATTTAGTTGTTTAGTTTTAGTTAAAGATTTATTTTATGTTCATTTGTTTGTATTCAATCGGTAACTACTTCGAAATCTACAAAGTAATGACAAAACTATCAGACAATACATTTTCAAGCTAACTACCGGTTAAAAACCGTTATTACTGAGCAACAGGCGCCCGTAATTAACAGCCTGTCCGCCATTTTGGATTTAATAACTCCCCGATATCACGTTTTGCGCGTAATTGCTCGATTTAACTCCGGTCTGTGGCGTTATACAACATCGAAACCTTGATTACAACATTCAGGCTCAATATTATTTACTCTAATAAGATGCTTATGCTAACTATTGTCACTAAAATTGCCGTTTTAAATTGGCCAGCGAGTTTCACAGCGTTCTAAAGAAAGAAAATGGCGCTAGGAATGCAAATCTTAGGTTGTTGTTGCGCCGTTCTGTCATGCAAATCTTCTACATTGAATTTTAAAATGTAATTTTTTTTTCGTACTGTAAAGTCTTAGAGTGTTTAGTGGAATTTTCATTCATTTTCCTGTAATATAAGTGAGCGATCTAATCCTACAATTGCGCAGCAATTAAGAGAAAATCGCAGCAAATTTTCTGTCGTGATTCTCTTCATATTTAATTTGTAGTAGATTGTGAGAATTGCGGTTTTTATGAATGGAAGGCACTTAATATCGCTTGTTGTTATCTCGCATGATTTACAATAAATGTTTTTCTCCTGGGANTGGAAAACTTTCGCTATCAATTTTAGATAATTTCTCCGGCCTTTTTTCTGATTGTTTTGTATTTTTTCGATTACGCAGAGGTATATATACTTGAACTCGCAAATAAATTTTGCCTCTTTCGCTTTTCCGTACGTCATTTAATTAACTTGACGCTCAGTATAAAAGATTTTCACTCAATGAGAAGTTCAGTATTTCAATGAAAGTGATTCAGAGCAAGGTGCAAGGACAATGAATTTCAAGTATTATTTAAAACTTTTAATATAGAAAAAGAGTTGAAGCTAAAAATATAAAATTAGATAGAATTCTGCAGTTCTATGTTCATACAGTGGCATGGATTGTAAATATAGCTTAATTCAAGTATTGATGGAAGATAAAAAATAATATAAGAATGTTGTTCTAAGTGATGTCTAGTAAGCATGAATAAACACATTATATTTAATCTGAAATTGTAAATATACTTTATTATATTTATTATGCAAAGTTTTCACAGGCTTTAATTAGCAATGTAGTAGTAGGCAAGTATTTGAATAAAGAATATAAATATAGAAACCACAGCACAGTTAAGTAGTACTAATGAGAACAGGCTTTGTAGTATTGATATTTTATATTATACTCAGAATATAACATTTATAACAACAGGGCTGGTGTCACACGCATAGATGCTTGAGTATACAAGTCCCAAAGCATATTACCAATAATATATCGTTAACAATACTCTTATAACTTAGTGAATAATAATATTTATAATATTTAAACAGTCAATTGAATACAATACTTTTCTTTTCAGAACTGAATATAATGTATCCAGCCCCCGTACAGTGTCTTCCACCCCAGGAAATTCTCACCCGAGACATGAATATTGCCAGCTCCAGGCACTACCAAGAGCCTTACGTATCCGTCCCTCATTCAACTGTTTTACTTGGATCAGCAGCGGACCGTCACACCAACAACTACAACCCTCCGTCGGTATCTGCTTGTTCCACTCCATCCGTTGGAAGCCCATGCGCTCCTGCGTCATGCGGAGGCACCCCGCAATCTCCGATTTCGCCAATTCATCATTATTCTGGTAACCATTATGCCACACCATTTCATCAGTCGAATCAACATCAGACATTGCATTCGACTGTTTCGTCGCCGGGTGCGATAGAAAACAATGGCAATCGGCCTCCATCCGACATGACAGTTTTATCATCGGTTGCTCGACCAGCATCCGTAATCTCACACTCTTCCTCAGTCGGACAGCAGTCTATTTACCAAGATCATTCGCAGGGCGGTCTGTATTCTCCATTCGTGTCATCTCCACAACACGATTCTCGTGTCATAAAAGATAATTTCTATTTGTCCAATCACGAGAGTTGTATGCTTTCGACGACCTCTTGCCTCGACACAACCGGTCTCGTTAAGACCGAAATGGTTTCTCCATCGCACGAGGTGCTCAGCGATATTCCTTCAACTTACGAGAATTATGAAGGAAGACATCAAGAACTTCTCACATCGCAAGCATGCTCGAGTCCCCCGGAAGTATCTACTTGTATACAGCGAACGTGTGATGTCATAAGACCTTCGCCACATCGGGAAGATAGCTTCCACTGCATGAAACAGGAGAAAGCGGAGATAGACATATCCTCTCAACAGCACCAACTGCAACCAGCTATGCTTCCATTTCCTTCGTGTTTGGTGGGAGAGGCTAAATTTGTGTTCAGCCTTCATCCAGAAACACAGAACGCAGTTAACGCAGATAACCAACTTTATCAACACCAGCAGCAATATCAACAATCTTTCCAAGACCAGCATCATCATCAGCATATGAACTTTGGTCATCAAAGCGAGCCATCGTTCTCTTTCCCTGCTCAACAATGCAATTTTCAACAACAGAACATATTCTCCACATCAGATGTTCAACAAAAATACAACGGGCTTTTCCAGAACTCCGCATTTCAACAGGGAGAACCGAGACCTAAATTAATTAGGAAGAGAAAACTGGACTCATCGTTTACGGAGTTATCACAGCACGGATGCCACATCCAGTTGGACCAACCATCGAGCAGTTACTACCAACAATCAGTTGAAGTGCAGTGCAGACCCCCTCCACCTTATCCGGATTCGTTTCAACCAACTCCATACGTTGAAAGCCATCTGATTCAAAGTTATTCTTCCCAAAACAAAGCTCCGTATTCTCCCACCCAGATGGGACAGTATCCGCAACCTGCTCGCTCGTCTTCCTTCATTGATTTGCAAACTAGATCAGAAATTCTTCCAGGAAACGTAGCACAATCACTGTCTTTGCAGCAAGTCAAGCAGTGTCCTTCCAGTTTTGTAGAACCAAGTCCCTTCCAGCCGCACAAAAGACGGCGCCAAAACAGAAATAATTCCGGGAACAAAACCAATTCGTTGGCCAAACCGCAACAGGACCGGCCTTACAGGTGCTCGCACTGCGAAAAGGGGTTTTCCAGGACGGACGAACTCCATCGACACATGAGAATTCACACAGGTAAACAGACATTTTCAGTTGTGTGTTTAAGTTGAAATATTTGTAGATATTGTCGAAAGATATACCTCTATATTTTATTATGCTAACAATGAAGTAATTAAACGTTTACCTTTTTCTTCAGGTGATAAACCTTTTCATTGTGAAGTCTGCCGTCGCCGCTTCTCCCGAAGCGATCACCTTCGCACACACATCCGCACTCACACAGGTGAAAAGCCATATCAGTGTTCCATGAGTCCATGCGACAAGCGATTCGCTCGTAGCGACGAATGCAAGAGGCATCAGAAAACCCACGATAAAGCAAAAGGAAAAAACAAATCATCGAATTTGTCAACCTCTTCCCGCCAAACGTCTGTTCTGCAAGGACCAATGCTTCACCCCGGTCGCTCTGAAATCATTTTACCGAGATTGGAGCAGGACAACATGAGAATCCGTGGTCTGGAATCACGACAGGCAAATGTTCTCAGCTTTCAACTTCAAACTCCCGAATCTACTTCGGTTATTGAGAGCGGACATCTAGTTATGCAGCATATCGCATCTTCCTCGGCCTCGTTTCTGTAAAAAATGTTTATTTTGGAAGTTCAACACTTACAATCACACAATATCAATCTGACTAAATTTTTTTCTAATTTCCCAATATTCTATTATTCCTCTTCGTTTATTAGACCTAATCGTTCCTCATAGTTTTCAAGGTGTGCACTATAATTATATACCAAGTATCCTGGTCTATATCCAACTCTTATAGGTATTTTAGACAAAATATCAGCTCTAAGTGTTATGCAGAAGCATCCATTGGTTTATAAGTTTCTATATAACATACCTTATTTTCTCTTTCGGTCACGATCTTCGACTTATTGTAGATATTATGCATACAATTATATTCAAGAAAGCAGTTCCTTTATTGTTTCATTTACTATATTACTTGGTTGCTGAGAGATTCTCATAACTATTTTTTTTCTCGTTATTGACCTTAATTTACAATTACTCATTCAATGGTGAACTTTACTAGAATTATTTTTCATCGTAAAAAATGATAATATTGCCGTATGTGTCAGAAACAATTTGTTTACTGTTATTTTTCTGTTGCTTTTTTCCTTCGCCCCATCGTTTTATTTTCTCTTTCTTTTTGTTTTAACAACCATTGTTTGAAATTTTTCAATACGCTGTTGATCAGCAGATTGTTCTTGGCTAACGGGAAGAAAATGAAATAAAATATGGAATCAATATTATTCTACTATTTAGCTGAAGAACTCAGCGAGAATTATCTGTAGGAAGAAATTCTCAAAGGTCAGAGACGAGGTCAGCGAGAATTATCAGTAGAAAGAAAGTACTGTTCCGATGTTCTAGCTCCAACTGTACTGAAAAGGCGAATGGCGTATCGTGTATTGGGGATCGCTCGTATAATTGTATATTCTGAAGATGTTATTGCTTCGCTAAGAATATCACATACATCTGTGCACGAAATTGATATAATAAATTATCCGGAAAGTAGAGCCCTAGGAATTCGATACTTACCTGTGATTCACCTTGCACGAAACCATGTACAGTTACCGTGTTATGACGTACGACGCCACGTGCTCATGTCGTTCTTGTGATTGTAATAATGAGATCGTCAGAAGCAGGGTGCGTTAAACAAGAGAATTGGTAAGCTTTGTATTCATGAGTGAGTTTAAGCGAGTGTAAAAGTACAGTACAAGATTCAGGTGTTGTTCTGTGGCATAAAGGTATTTCAGGCATATTGCTAAGTACTTCACTGATGGTTCTATGGTTTATTTGCGGTGTCTGTGTATGTACAACTGCGGCATAGGGGTTAATCCGACCGTATAGGAATGTTGTACAACGCATTCCACCAGCATTGTGTAATTGGGTGACGTTATACTACAACCACATTGATAGCTACCGAGATTTATAGAGAACAGTTGTTTGTTTCAAGGTTAAGTTTTCAACTTGTATATTGTTACATATACTGTATTACATATACAGTGCTGTCAGATATCTCAATTCATAGACCGGTGATTTCCATGTCCCATGAGATATGTTGCGGGTAGATTTTAGCAGGATTATAATAACTCTTTGTTTTGCCATACATATATTCTATGTTTTATAGCGTTTTCGTTCTTTACCGTCGGTGACTGGTGTGGGGCTGCTGACCACTGTGTTAGTGCATGCACAGCACTCTATATCCCATTCCTATTAGAACGACTAAACCATCAGTTTGATCATTACTTTCTCTTAGAATACTTTCCGTTTAGGTGCAGTTTGTTTTAGTGAAGGATATCCATTCTTTAAATTAGATGAGATAAGGACTTTTTCTTTGTAACCCAGCTGAAAGGGAAAATTGCGGTGTCATAATATTAATGCATTCCCGACTCGGGTCGAAACGGCCTCATTTCAAACCGCTATACGTGACACGCTGATAACGGTGTTTTAATGTAATTAATTCTGTTGATTGTCGAGATAATTGGCGCTTGTTTTTGTTACATTTTCAAAAACATTCAATTAGTTCTCGGAGAAACAAATTAGTGTTGCCGAAACAATCCGCCAAAGTGCGTCACGCGACTTGCGCCATTTCTTGGCTTCCTCAAAACCGGAATTGAAATTAAGCTGCCTCGACGGTTAATTATACGACTGGAACCATTGCTTGACATTTCTGCGGTATGGAATCTTTCTCACTTATTAGACTAATCTTTTTCAGACGTTATCATTAACCGTCATTTGATTCTTGTAATTACCTGATGGGAGTCTCATTTGATTGTGAAAAACCCGATGATTTCTGGAATTTAACATATTTTTCTAAACAATTTTGTGTAACGAATTAGACCCGCGCGCGGTAAGAGACTTATCTGCTTAGAATACCATAATGGTTGGCTGTATATGGTCACTATCGGCCGCGAGGAAATTTAAAATTCTCACGAATTCATTATTATTCGCAGTATTTTTGGCATGGCATTCTACAATATATATTTATAGTTTTACATAGGTCAAATGCATTGTATTGTTTCACCTCCTTACTAACGGCAGTATAGCTGTTTTATTTTGACGTAGTTCACTTATATTAGATCTGATTTTGTTGATTGAAAATTTGTGATCAATCATCCTTGGCCCCCAGAGAAGATGGGAAGCTAGGGATTTGTTTTTGGGAATATAGTTATTATTCAGTCATCGGTATAAAACGTATCCGAATTCATTTTACATACGAACAGATCTGTAACAAAACTATAACAATTTTTATCATATTACGATAGCGTATTATTATTATACCATATAGTAAATAACAGTATTGTAGTTATACAAGAAGTATGGTAGGTGTTAGCCATGTATGTAAATTGTACTTAGCAATCATTGGATTCGTAATAGGTAAATTTTTTATATTGCGTTCTCTGTTTCACAATCTCCATCTAATAGTTCAAATTGAATTATCCGTACGTTCACCTCGCTTCTAATGATTGATATTTGGTAAATAATGCATATCACCTCATGTTCAATATATATGAAATATACGGTTAAACTCATGAATCAAGGGGCGTTGTTTTGACACAATTGACTTACAAGCTCGTTCAACACCGCACGCGAGAATATTTTATGATGAACGTCACAATAGCCAGGGGGCATGGAAACCCCATCGCCTGAAATAGGTTCAAAACGACTGTGCTTGTTTGAAAAAATATTTCCTTTATCGCGAAAATCGCAGTCGTTACCCTATCCCGTGATGTGTTATATAAATGATGAAGTAATGTATAAGCGAAGCAAGTTTGCGCATTTTGTGCAGCTCGTCTTATCGCGTTATCAAACATTGTTTGCATTATCCCACACACTGTTTACGAGTAACGTAAAAGAGAAAATATACAAGCACAAGGTACAGCAAACATTGAGGTCTAGGTGCACGAGAAAACATAACAGATTGTATGGTAGATGGATGTAAGATTTTGGTAATGATAGCCCACAGGGACTTCCCTTCCGCCCTGGGCTTTAAGTTTTTCAAGGTTAGCATTCAATTACTTCAAACTTTAAAATAATACCCTTTCCGTGCTTAATATACATTCCTCACTACATGAACTTTAATATCGGTTTCTATAAACACTAATAATCGTGATTGTTCGAGATGATAATCATCTGCTATATTCAGTGGCGTTGCTACGGAAACTATCGCCAATGGCAAGCACTGTAATTGCGCCCCAAACATCTGACCCCCTTTGATTTAGATAACTTGACCATAACATCAACTCAAAAATACGGAGTTCGATTTTTATTTTAACTATCAAATTCATACGGCATTTATGCGGTGGTTTGTTTGTATGTAGTTATGTCGCATATGTCGCACATGTTGAAACACTATCTATCATAGTTGGCAGTCTAGTTAACTGTCGTAAGCGCAAGATGGTCGTTGATTGAAAGGAGTACGAACACTCGAAATAGTTTGGTCTTCAAGAATATTTTAGGAAGACAATGAATGCCCTAATTATATCTTGCAAAGCACAATATTATGATTGACAGATCGAAACCAAAACTTCAACCGACCCGTTGTTGTCCTGGCTTAGGAATATATGAATATGAAAAACTAACGCATTGAGTTTGAAAACGTCAGTCTTGCAATATGACACGCCCTTCATTTAACTGATGACAATAAACAACAATCTAGTGTAATGCGATGCACGAATTGTTTTTGGATTTTCTGAAGTTTCAATTGTGTGAAGATTCGTTAATTCAATGGAGAGAGATGCCTGTCTAATAAATGTCTTTATAAATGATCTCCAATGCGATAATTGTTGGCGCTTATTAATCGAAACTGGAGATTAATTGTAGAGGATTGTCTTATTCCTCATAAGCTTCGAGCAGATATAGACTTACACAATAAAAGAATATGCTGGATATAAATATAGCCATATAGTGTCTTCTATAATGCCGTCGATATTCCATTATGCATAACGGGATTTCTTTTTGTTCCATAGGACTGTGCCGTATAGTAATATCCTCCCACTCACGTCTGCAGTACTGAGACACGAAACCGTTGTGTTATTATTCTTCTACACCTACCTTCCGGTGTTGTCTTATATGATTTCTTTGTTTGAAATAATTCTTTAACTAACCATTCAATTGAATCCCATCATTCATAATGCACCGATCATCCATTTCTGAATAGCGTGTACCACATCAGGACGATATTAGACAGGGTGTGAATTATCATTAATTCTTTCCTATGGAGGGATTTTTATTCACATGTACACCTTAAACTTTCCATAAAGTTTATGCTATTCATACACGTGCTGTGTCGCAATATCGCCTGATTTCAAAAAATATTCGTTACATTTGAAAAAAAATTGATGAACTTGTGTATGTCAATGCAAAAACGATCTCCATCTATATCATATAAGCTGTATGAAGTATATTCAGGAGATTCCCGGTTTAAAGAAAGACTGCATGAATTTCCTTATAGGATACCCGATAGTGGGTGGCTTTCCTCTATTATTTTAGCGTTTGTTTCCTGTCATTATGAATTAATTTGCATGTGAAACGAGCGAAGAATAGAAGTCATAATACAGTAGAATGGCGCTTTGTCACACCTTGGTGCAGAATTTATTACCTTATTACCGTTATCCACGCACTCGTATTTTATAAAACAAGGAACACTTTAACTTTAAGTGCTGTGATAACTAACTTCAAGTATATATAAATATCAGAAGTTGTACAATCAAGTTGCTTTATCGCTTCTGATCCAGATTGAGGCAACTGCCCTGTTTGCTACCCCCCAGCGGACGCTCATGGTCCTGCCGAGAGAGTGTTTTCGCACCTTTGTTTCAATGTTAATGTCGTCGCCATAATAATTGGGATCCAGTAAAAGATTAAATGCTAAAATAATTCTTAAAGACAGCTTTTGATTTTTGCCAAACTAACTCCCATTGGACGAAAATCCGAAAAGAAAATCGAAATTAATGTTTATAGGGACTTTTGAGACACACTGTATATATATCAATGGTGAAATTCGGTAATAGATCGTGCCATACGCCTGTATTTCTCCTCTCCATCCATGTATTATGTTTGAACTTGAAGTGACAGTGCCGTATTGTGCGTCAGCTAAAAACTAACAGATAACTTAACGAGAAAGGTTCTTTCACCGGGCGCAATATCAGTGATTATGTTCGTTATATAACTGGTTAAGTTGGAGAAATTGTCGCTAGGAGTTTCTCTCCCAAATGATCCAAGTGTCTTTTTGGTGGAGCAGGAAAACGCACATATCACGTTTTTATGTTGATGTCTGAAAATTGTTTAAAATTGGTTTTTGTTTCATTCGGATTATCTTTTCTTCTTTCTATTCAAAAGTACTATACGTATTTTAAACATATACAGAAATCGCTGCCGCTGTATTTTGATATCACAAAGGGCATATTTTGCACGCTAGGGTTTATATAAAAGATTCATATTTTGCAGAATTTTCGATTTGCATGGAAGAACGATTTTGAGAGGAGGCGGTCCCCGTGTTGGTGTGTATATTTGTAAAGAAATATTCTCCGCCATGTACATGTATGTATGTACATATACAAATATCCTATTCATTGAGCATTTCGCATTTTGGGTCTTCACGGGGACCCAAGTCTTGTTCGTAGAAGGAGAAGTGATTATCGAAATTAGGCAAAGACCACGCTATGTTATTGTATGCTTTTGTTAATTAAACTCTGTGTATTTTGTTCTCAGAGTTGTTAAAATTAAGTGTTTGTCCGTCCTTTAAGTACATAATGAAGTCAAAGTGGTTTTGTCCAGACGCTACCGGATGTCTTATGACTATTTGTCAACAATACGACCATAATCGTGATTTACAATACCAGTACATTCAGCTACAAATAGATCTCCGGCTTAATCCGTTACATGAACTTCCCTCTAAGATAAATGATCAAACACAGTAATCAGCTCGCGGCTATTCGATTCGTCAAGGTCACGTGAAGGTTTCTGAACTTTACGTCATCCGCAATGAGAAATGATCCAGACGCATATTGTGCAAGTAGTCCATGATTTAGGCAAAGATTAGAGACCCTGAACAATAATCTTCTATTATTTAAATCTCACAAATGTCACCACATAAATCGTGTTAAATTAATATTATCTGTAGTGGGGGCCTAAGTTTATTTGACTTTCCTTTGTTCGATTTTTTTTTGTATCCGGCTAAGGTCTTGGGAATTCGAGTAAACTGGCTTTCATTGGAAATACCTTGTCTGATTTTCAATATTGAATATGAATGGGATTCGTGTTTCACCGATTTGCAATACTGTACATACTACAATACATTCAATCCATACAATAGAAGAATTAGCGTGAAGCATTTCTCAACGTCGAACCGCGCCCCTACAAGATTACACTGAGTTAATAAAGCGTAGAGAGAAACTCTGTTGAAATTGTGAACAAGCAAATTCTTTTTTCCTTTTTAAAATTGAAACAACTAACAAAAAATTCGTGTTGCTAGTTAGATTTCTCCATTTTACATAGACCTGATATATTTAAAAGTGCGTTGCCTGGGAATAAACGTGGTTTTCCTTTCATCTTCGCGAAAAAATATCTTCGGAGGGAACACTGTGATAAGCCGGTGATATTTTTACGTCTACGTTCTCCCTACGTTCGAGATCGCTGTGATATTAATAGTCGCCGTATCGCGGTCACGCCGGAATTTGTGTAACGTCGAATTTGTCATCCATGTACTATAGTGAGATATGAGCAGAACGTCCTTTTTTTTGTGGCTTCACGTCGCTTGTGAGAAACGGACGTGCGTGAAACACGCAGCTTTAATCGGCCTGAATCGCTTCGGGACTATAAACACATTTTTTACGCATATTTTCCGTTTGATATTTGTTAAATCTTTTACCGTCGTTGCATATAAAGACATTTGTGTGTAATTTATAGCATATATGTTTCGGTAGCGTTACTACGTCCGACGTACGTCACGCGCGAATCGCCCTTAGGCAGGGCCAGATCATCGGAGAAACTGCCATCAAAGGTGAATTCACGGTGTCAAAAAGTAACAAAAGTAGACTTAAATTATCCATTAGGACTAGAAATAGAAATGAAAGTGTTTTTTGTAATTATATATGAAGGCAATTATATACATATATATCGGTATATATAGTTTATTATTGGAGTATATTTATAATATGAATGTTAGTTGGTTATTCATTTTAGTCCTTTGGCACTGCTAAGCCGACCTTGAAATAATATTAGGTTTAATTTTATGTACCTGTTGTTCTTTTTTTACTCTGCGGAATATATTAGATAACTTCACATCCGTGCACACCTAAGGCTTGACTTATTTTTGAGTTGCTATTATGGAAAAATTATCTTAAAGATGGCCGCCACAAGGGGCGCAATTTCAGTGCTTGGCCATAGTCGCTACTTTCCGTAGGTATGCCACTGCTTCAAAAAACTATTTAATGATAATATGTGAAGACATTATGGGCTGATAATGCATTCATTCAACTCCACTACTGTAGAATTTCACTACTCTATCTCCTTTGAAGACGAAGTTTAATCAGTTTGTGTGCACCATTAGTCACATATTCATTGCACATTTGGCATTGGTGGCAGCAAAAACAAATGCTATTCAAGCTGAAACCCGAAAGCTATTGGTCCGATGGGTCTTTATTCTTTAATACAGGTCAGACACCTCAACGTAATATTCTAGCCGGTCACCGATCGATGAAGACTCGTTGCGGCCGTTGTTAGGTTACGATTGCGTGAAATACCGGGAATGCCGTCACACGTGAATGGTGTAATGCGCCTTCGAATGGAAAATTGAGATATCATTTATCGCTTTCTTGAATTCTTACGTATCTCATCGGCAACTTTTGTATAGTAAACGTATTGTTTATTACGTTCCCTAGAGATATGGGCATTGAGACGTAAATTTCAAAAAGACGGAGAAAGGCTTTTCACGAAATTGCGCACCTTCTGCTTCCCTACCATGGTCTGCTTTGGGGTGGAAAACAGGGCTACAATCTACAACTTTTCTTTGATCAGAATATTCATTTAGTCTCTTACAACTTTGATAAGAAACATGTGGTGAAACATAAACTATGGTAAACAGTAAAACAATGCTGTCTTGTAAAATGGGTCAAATTATATATCCTTGTCGGTTACACTTTGACATGCGTTAAAAGAGATTATCAGTTTCAATTATCCCTCCCAATTAGGGTCTGACCCTCAGGTGACTGCTGTCGGTTCGGGGGTATATTCAGTGGTGGGAACCGGTTTTGCCATACTTAACATCCTTTAATTTTCGTCAATGTAATTTATAAACGAAAATGCTGCTGATAAGTAAAACTTTAATTTTAAAACAATTCAGGAACTGCTTTTGCAAACTTTTTTGATTTCAGCAAACAGTCCGTGAGAACCTATGCAAACGAGTTGAATTCATTGGGTATATAGTACCTTGGTCCCATCTAGCATTTATACATGGTTAAGATATAGTCGATATTTAACTTATGTATTCTCTAATTCGATAAATATCGTAATTGCTGAAGATAAATTGCTCAATTTCTTTGCACACCTTTCTCATAACACTAACGCATCATACTATTTCCAAGGCAACCGACAGAGGCACAGACGGCTAGCAATTTCGTTATCTGCCCCAGTTCAATTATCCCGTTAATGATTCTTTTACGTATTTGCCGAATACCATTGCATTAATACGCCGTTTACTTGAGCGATTGGAACTAATCGCTGTTTTCAAAACACAGTTAGCAGTCTGTATAGAGAGTACACGGCGGTTATCGCTATAGCGATCTTGTCTTGGCGGGATGATAGGTCGAATGTGGTTCGCGGTCGCCGCCACGCCACTGATCAATTTAGAAACTTTGTTTCTTCACGAATTGAAAATTCGAAACTCCTACGCCTAGCCCTTGCACGTTTTCAAACACGGAAACTGCTCGCGGCTCCCAAATAATGCTTTCTGTTACATAACAGATCGGATTATCAAGGTCGTAGTGGAATGCAAAATTTCACTTTACTAGCGCCCTCGTGTGTGATAATGAACCAGAAAGGAAGGTTTATAGAGAGTAACTTCTGATGTTGTTCATTGTTGTCAACATATGTAGAATTTTCACGGGAATGACGTTGTTTACCTGTTATGGAAGGAGAACAACATCACAGAAGAAGAGCAATAACGCACGTGAAATTTTCCTGCATCCAGCGTGGTGTATTAGTGTATGCTTGAACAGTGTTTCCCAACATTTTTTCGCTTAACCACCACCCCCGCCCCCTCTAGTATATTATTAGGAAAAGAACTAAATCGAACAACCACATGTACATTAAACATGTCTGATGATGTAAGCCAGAAATAGAATAAACTGCAATTAAATACATACGCCCCACGAACCACAGTGTAAGTCAAAAATGCTTGGGTATGTATTCTTCGAATCGTACCGTCGGAAAGGTGTCCCTAATTTCCAAATAAACTCAATGAAATCATGCACAAATTGGTGTGTCATACATAAGACCCATATTCGAAGTATCGTGCACTGAAGCTCCCCCGAAGAATATAAATTAACCTATAGAATTCCTGAGCTGTTGATTGACGATCCGTGCAAGCTAGAATTCGAATTTTCTGCATGTCTGAGTACCCTTTTAGTTCTTCTTCCGTTGCGGTGGCAACCAGGCCCAGTCTCTCCCATGGGACGGCGAGCACATCATATTATTCATCCGTTTACAAATCTCATAGTGGCATCGCCAGTCTGCGCAGTGATGGATCATCGACTCCATAGCTACGCAATTTATTCCATAATCTGACATTTGCATGCGGGGGCAACTTACCAACTACGATCAGCGAACCAGAAAGGTATGAAAAACGGCTTGTTCTCATCAGTTTGGCTAGCAACAAATGACGGTTCTGGATGAGTAAACATTTTACTGTTTTGTTTTCTGCGGCCGAGTCAAATGCGTTGGAAAACTACGTCATTCAGGTTGCTAAGAAACAAATATTGAACTCTGCTAACTTTTATTCAGGTATTTCAAACGTTTCGGAAACCGATTTTATATCTTGTATCATGAAAACAATTGGCGATTTTTTGTACAGATTGGACTATTGCAGTCCAACAGGAATTAGGAAATGTATTGGTTCATCTAAAATCTAGTGAAATTGAATCACCCACCGGACTGATAAAACGTAATGCTCTATATTTTCATTAAAATTATACCATATACCGTGTTAAAAATGATATTGAGACATTGTATAACACAGGTATCACGAGATGAGGATTAAATCACAAGACCGATACCAGGAACTTTGCGTGCAACTGTTTATCATTTACTGTCTGCCCATGTCGATGATTCACCGAAAATTACATTTATAATGTGTGGGCGACCGGTTTGCGACTGCATTTTTAACCAGATACTATCTAACGTTTTCCCCCACCAATCCTATTCGTGAATGAGGTAAGCAGGTCGAATAATGCACGAATTTCGATGAAATCATTGTTAGTACTCGTAAACATAAACACTATGCACGAACTAGGTTAGAAAATTGTTTATTATTTCGATTTCAAAGTTCAATCGTGTCATTCATTTCGATCTACTTGACATACAAAATTTAGGTATTAGCTCTCTATTGTCATATAGCGGTTATTATTTGGTAGTCATCAGTTCGATGGATGACAGCAGGAAGAATTTGATCAAAATTCTATTACCACTTGATCGGAATTCGTGTGGCAGAGTGACCCAGCCAGCCCCGAGAGGTCGCAGCATTGAATCGAATATATGTATATATATATATATATAAGGTAAGTAACGCATTTTTCGATATTTTCCTGTATTTCGATGGGAATTGATAAATATTATGAGAAAGTAACTCTCTGCGTAGTATTGTTATAGGTTAAAGGTCATGTAGTCTCCAAAAATATCCATTTTCGTTCTGTACAATCTATAGTTTGTGTTTGAGCCAGCCACTGTTTTGCGGAATCTTTCTGTACAATGTCCGTTACTATCACCAAAGTTCTTTTGTTGGACAACGTCGATCCATCCGCAAAAAATATTTTAGAATCCAATGGCATAAAAGCAACTATCTGTAAGGAAAAGTTGTCCGCCGAAGATTTGGTGAAGACCTTGAGAGATTACGACGGCGTCGTTGTTCGTTCGGCCACAAAAATCACTGAAAGCATAATAGAATCATGCAAGTCCCTGAATGTCATAGGCAGAGCTGGTACCGGGGTTGATAACATCGACGTTAAGGCAGCAACGAAAAATAACATCGTTGTTATGAATACACCCAACGGTAATACTTTAAGTGCTGCGGAACACACTTGCGCTTTGATCTGTTCGCTGTCTCGTAATATCCCGGCGGCTGATGCGCATGTTAAGGCGGGAAAGTGGGACCGCAAGGCATTCATGGGTAACGAATTATTTGGCAAAACCTTGGCAATAGTTGGGCTCGGTAGAATTGGGATGGAAGTTGCTCAGAGAATGCAATCATTTGGGATGACCACCATCGGGTACGATCCAATTGTGGGTGCGGATGAGGCCATCAAATTTAATATTGAGTGGATGCAGCTGAAAGAAATATGGCCCCTCGCCGACTACATTACAGTACATACCCCTCTTATCCCGCAAACCCGAGGGTTGATAAACGCTGCTTCTTTGCAGTTGTGTAAATCCGGGGTAAAGTTGATAAATTGTGCCAGAGGTGGAATTATAGACGAAGATGATCTTCTGAAGGCATTGGAGTCGGGAAAGTGTGGCGGTGCTGGCCTGGACGTCTTCGTAACCGAGCCGACCACGAACATGTCTTTGTGCAACCACCCTAAAGTTATTGCCTGTCCTCACCTTGGGGCCAGTACTAAAGAGGGTCAAGCAAGATGTGGAAAGGATATTGCACAGCAATTTGTTGATGTAAGTTCAGGTACAAGTTATTTTGGAGTTATAAACGCTCATGCTATGCTACAAGACACACAAAAGTGGAAGGACGTCTCTGTGGCATTAGGCCGCGCCATGAATGCCATGTTGGGTTCTGTCATAAACAGCAATCTCTTTCTCCGCACTGGTAAAGACTTGTCAAAGTACGGAAAGACTCTAGGTGCCGCGGCATGTCTCGGATTGTTGCGTGACAGCAAAGTTACTTTGATAAATTCAGTATTGTTGGCTGCAGATCATGGAATTGAAGTCAAATATGAATGTGTTGATAATATTTCTGGCTTGTGTGCACTCGAAAGTGTTTCTGAGCAAAAATTTATCAAACTATGTGGCATGGTTATTGCAGACAAACCTGTCTTGCTCAGCATCGATGGCTGTACCTTTGCGACACCCATCATTATGGAGGGAAGCGCTCTCTTTGTCAAGACATCTGCACCATCCAAGGACATGCTGTCTGCCATAGGTGCCTTAGCTGCCAAAGGCATCAACGTCAACTCATTGTCCCTGGCACAGAAGGATGGAGGGGATCAGTGGATAGGCATGGCTTTGTCAAAGAGTTTGTCTGATTCAACCGAAAGTCTGTTGTCTGGGTTGGAGGCTGTGGCTGTCCAATTTTAAGTTAAGGATCTGTTAGAAATTAGAAAATCTTGCGATATTTTAATTATAGTTAGGGTTTGGTTTAGTGCAAATAAATCCAAATTTCCACTGTGTAAATCTTCATATTTCTTTTAGCATTCCAACCTTCTGTAATTATGGTTTATAACACTTTTATTGCACATGTCAAATATATCATATTCCACCTCAATATCTAACAAAAACATTCGTCTTGATTTATCTTCACTCCAATCCATTTATAACAGTACATTTCCTAAGATAGGAAGTAGGGAAGATAATATTTTATGCCGCTGCTCTGTAAATTTTATGTTATAGTATTAGGACTTAAGTAGTAAAGTACATATTCATATAAGATAAGTGTAATGGTGTTTTGAACTGGGATATAAAAGGAAACAATGATTATCATGCGTATCTAAATTGTAAAATCTGTATCATATTATCATAGCTATTACTGTAGATTCACTTGTTTTGAAATCATCAAGTCACCGGTGTTGGTTTTCAATTCTACAAATTCGCTTGCCATCTCTTATTCTGTTCATATATTTTTGTTTAATGCTTCTGCCTATGTTGCTAATCCTTTGTTGCTATGCCTGTGCTATTTCCTGAACGCAATATTACAGTAGTTAGAAAATTATTCCAAATTTCGTATTATGACTTTACAAGCTCATTTTGTTTACTATAACTACCTGACTTCTGCTATTGTGAATGGAAGTTCAGCAAAATTACTGTACTGCGGTACCAATACCTGTCTCTTTGACTATGCTAGCTGTTTTTGTTGCAATTTGTCTAGTCTTGAGTAACCAAAACATTGTGCCTTTATTTAGATAGCCCTTTTTTTAGTGAAAAGTGATCAAAAGTATTTGATAGCCATGTCACGATGAAACTTAGAGTTAGATATAACGGTAA
>QXVX01011400.1:0-14384 GCA_013436065.1 Halocynthia aurantium
CGCGGTCTGTCGAGCAGTCTGGATACGAATAATTTGTTCTTTTCAAACTGATAATTATTACTGATGATCACAGCCAGCTTTTCTATTTGAAAAAACGTAACATGAAATGAATTGAAACTAAGTTACTATAGATGAAAAAATAATTAACCGTGCAAAATAATGTTTTGTTCATGAATAGTTGCCTAGCATACTGATATATATTAGGGACATGTATTTATTACCGCCCACACACAGGTTACACATTGTACAGGCTCAAACACGACAACATTTCAGTTTATTTTTGATTTGCCAAATTCTGAATAGTTGCGGGGAAGACAGGGTGAAAATGTGTCAGTCACGGTGCTCGGCTACAATTGCAACGTCCGCATTTTCCCATACATACCGAGATTGCTATTTCATCTACATCAGCGCTCTTCAAATGGGGTTCCGCGGAACCCTAGGGTTCCGCGAAGCATTTGGAGGGGTTCCGTGAACTCTAGGGGTTCCACATGCTACAAGGGGAATGATTATAACTTTTGAACAAAGAGGGGTTCCGTGAGATTCACTGAAAACACGCAGGGGTTCCGTGACGTCAAAAAGTTTGAAGAGCGCTGATCTAGATTCGTCTTGATTCGCATCGGCTATGCTCTATTTAACACAGCTGAACGAAGTGTACATAAACTTATAAAGGGCTATCTGCGACTTGTTTACATAGCAATTGCTAACAGAAGACAGATTTCTAGGACTGTGTGGGTGACTCTGAGGGAACTAAAGGAGGGAGTGATCGATCGATGAAGCACCAATCTGTTCTTGGTAAAAAGTTTGTTAACTCTCCGACTCCTCTATAGTCTATACTCTATGTATAAGTATCGGCTTTACTGACAATTACTTTAGAATTGTTTACGCTTCGCTCGGATAGCAGTAACCACACAATCAGATTATTAGTATAATGATAAACACATATATCACGTGCAAATGATAGGTATTGAAGCGTCATAAAACAGTGTTACGTCTACAGTATCGTCGTTTATATCTGAGGAATAATATAGTGTGATCTACTAGCAACGCAAGTGAAGTGGAATTGACCATAGCGGGCACCAAGAAAGAGCATAGCACCGAACCGTTCTGGGCCATTTATTCACATCTAAGGTGGCTAAACAGATTCGACAGGTGAAATTATTTGAGAAACTTCTTCGAGACCCTGGTGCGTACTTTCTCATAGAAATCTTTCTCTTCCATTCGGTCGTGAAGATATTTCGTTTGTTTATAATTGCCAACACCCATTCTCAACGAAAAAAGATTATTTTAAGTAAATATTTAAATTGTGCCATACCGATAGAAATAGAGAAGGCGATTTGTTGAAAACCATAGCTACGGACGTAACTCCAGAGACGACACTCGAAGTAGTTGTTGTAAACTGCCAATATAAGGTACCATGTATAGCGTAGGACTGCATTGAAAAGTTAGTAGAGGAAAGACAGAAGTTATTCAAAAAATAGGGCAGATTTTTCACTAAATAATGCTAGTCAAAGATATCTTACCGAGAACGTTTAATAAACACTGTGTTGTTATTAATAGCAGATCAAGCTATAGACATAGTAAACGAACGAAACTGAACATGCCTCTTCAATTTTATTTCGACATCCTCAGCCCTCCCTGCCGAGCCGTAATGTTGCTTCTCAAGGAATTGGATAAGCTGGAATACGAAGAAAAGGCAACGGATTTCATGAAAAATGAACATAAATCTGAAGAATTCCTGAAGATTCATCCCTTTGGTCAATTGCCCGCTATCAGAGATGACGATTTCAATTTGTGGGAAAGGTAATAAGCTTATACTGTCTATTGAAATTACAATGCACCATCGTCACCTCAGTGTTTCAATCGTATAACAGTCAAGTCCAGTCATGTGAGCCTCAAATCTAGTTTTCAGAAAAATAAATTGAGACTAGAAATTATTCTGTTCCGTTGAACTTATTTTTCATTACAGTCGAGCGATTCTCGTATACTTGGCCAGCAAATACGGTCCAAAATGCGGAAAGCCACACCTTTATCCAAACTCACCGAAAGATAAAGCGAAGGTTGATCAACTCTTGTATGGCGACTTTGCAGCCTACGAGAAGATTCTGTCGTACTTGGTAATGAAGCAACACGTTTCTAGTTTGAGTAAAAAAAATAGTTGGACAACATTGTAAAAATAACGATAATTATTTCTGCCGATCTTATAAACTAGTCTCTTTTCAACAGAATTTTGGCGGTGTTTTCTCGAAAGGTGAGGGCCTTAAAGAAGAAAAACTGGAGAGTGTGAAAGAAGCTCTAAAATATTATGAATACTTTGCTTCGAAAGGAAAATATATGGCTGGAAATAACCTTACAATTGCAGGTAAATCTTTTTGTGTTTATGGTAGGCGAGCTTAGTATAATACTATAAAGTAATACCCCGAATTACGTTGACCCACAACGACGTCAGTTTCGACTTTACGCAAGTTTTCCAGAGTAATTTTCTTTTACGGTATTTTTTCCGACCTCTTCACCTCGACATAATAGCAGTGCGTGGAATAAATGTAAAAATTCGTAAAATTATATAAATAACAATATACAGTATGGTTAACTTTTTGACTAAAATATGCTCGAAATTCTTCAATAACTTTTATTTCGGATGCCGTTTAATCTTTCATCCCCAGTGAAATTGTACATAGCCCAGATTAATGAAAATTTCATTTTATGAAAGATTTTTCATGTGTCGCCTCTCTTACTACTTTGACGTTGTCTGGCTTCAAGGATTGGGAAGCCTACCCGAACCTGACAAAATGGTACCACGAAATGAAAAAACTGGATTATTTCGAACAGTGCATCACCAAACCTGTCGATGCACTTAAAGAGGTGTACCAAGGGGCGCTTGCAAAGTCACAAGGCCAACAGAGTCAGCAGTCAGTTTAAAAAATGGTAAGACCCTTGTCTCTCAAACATAAATTCCCAAGCATAAATGAGACATAATAAAATTGGTCTATACTATAGTATACAGTACAACCTTTGCAGCCTTTTTTCATAGGGAAAGACAGCTACAGTAAGAGAGCGAGGGAGAGAGAGAGGCAGTAAGACTCGCTTTCCACATGTGTGTGTGTGTGTGTGTGTGTGTGTGCGTCTGACACTGCGAAAATTACTCGCGTGCGCCATCTCCAGGAGGAACAACTTAACTAAGATCACAATTAGATATTCGGACAGAAATCTTCAATAGGCAGAATTCAGGCAACTGGGAGTTCTAACTCTACAGATAAAAAAAATTTTCACCAAGCCAGTCAATACATAGATTAGGAAACATTATAGAACTTGAGAAGTGAGTCTTCTATATTCACTACCTTCAACTATTCACCATTATTAGTAATCACAGCATAATAGGTTAACACTTATAAAATTTTGTCAAAATTTAGTTACATATATTACCAATTCAAACACTCGTAGTTGTTACTCTGTTCATTTTTAATTTTGAGAACGCAAGAATAAAATCTCTTCAGCATTGACTGTGTAGGGAGTAGAATTATACAGAGAACTGATGATGCTAAATATAGTGACACTGACGTGTAACCACCACACAACATACGTATAACCACAGAATATATATAAAACCCAAAGTTCATTTCCTAGATATTAACGCTTCACAATGGGAAGATGTATTAAGCTCCAAGTATCACGTCCTAAACAGATACTGAATGATAACTGACGCGTAATATATACGAACTAGTAGAGTGAAAAATAGGTCACTAAACTTCAAGTGTACAGTCAAAACTTGTATTGAATTATACCTTACAAAGAGGCATCGTTTAACCGTCATATTACGTTTGTTTTATGTGACCTTCTGAATACTGGACAAAGATACCGGAGTTCCTCCTTGTAATCAAGAGTGTATTTGTAGCGGTTTCAAACGACAGAGTACGAAATATAAACTAACAATAAACACTAAAACGTAACCCGCAACAACTGCACATGATTAAGTTGATTCCTTCAGCTTCTCCTTATAAGCCAAAAATACGTTCTCCATTGGCACCTTACACGTCTTCTCATAGAATGGCAACTCTGATATTTTCTTGAACCAAGCTAATACTTTTGGATATGGACTGAAGTCGAATTCGAGTGCGTGCATCAAAGATACATTAACATATCCAAAGAAATCTTGAAAAGTGAACAAAAGAATATTGCAATTAGCCAAAGAAACAGTGAAGAGGTAATACTGCACATCTAACCAGCAATAGTGATATGATCTGCGGCAACGAATTTTCGCTTGGTAAGAAAATTCTCATATACATCAACAGCTTCCTTGGCCTTAGAAAATTTTTCCTTGTCAGGTTTTCGACCATGTAAAAAAACGCCACCCACGTCCTACGGAAATGAAAATATGAGATTCTCAGCAACAGTGATTCGCGTAATACTTATGAAAAACGAGTGGAACCGACAAACTAATCGATAAACGATAATTAAAAATTGAATAGTTTTTTTAATGCCTCTACAAAATGTTCTTACCACATAGCCATATATACTCTGGTAAAGCGAAAAATCGTAGTACAAATGCATGTCAACAACTGCTCGAACTTTTGGATCCACTGGGTATAGATCTGCTTTTCCTTGTTTTGGTCCGTACTGATTGCACAAATAAGTCGCTATAGCACGGCTGTTATGAATAAAAAGAATTCATTCATAATATTTATCATGGATTCGCGAACGCGTTATTTAATATAGACAGTACTGCAGTAGGAACACACCTTTCACCAAGACAAAGATCGCCATCAGTAAGTGCAGGTACCTGCCCAAGATAAGTTATGTTCTTATATCTCTCACTCTTGTGCTCCCCTGAGAGGAAATCCACTACTTTAGCTTCATAATCCAACCCCAATGCCTCCAGAGTCATCCAAACGGCTAGAGAGGGTTGGCCTTGCGGGATATAATGGAATACAATAGTCATATTCGTAATTTAGAGAGAGACTAATAATTAAAACATCCGGATTTTGAACACAAATTTTACGCATATCCAAAACTCTAGTCTTTTGTCACAGAAGGGAAGATGAGTCTGCAGATACTTCAGAACATATATCGTGACATTACAGGACTTTTTTCTTAGGTCATCAAATGACCAAACCAGATAAGGAATTTTCACCCACTCTCTCTGCTTACTACACTAACTAAGTAGTGAAATTGCTGTCTGATTCAGTGGTACTGAAATCTACATAGTAACGGTTTTCAAAAGATCCGTGAAACAGACCGTTCACAGCCAGGTCTCCGTCGCAAGGGGATCTTCGTCAAGATTCGCCAAATATTTATACGGTACTTAAATTCTTGGAATTTATCAGCAATCTATCTGCGTTGACGGAATGAAACTGAACCGCACCAGTTCACGGTGGAGCGCTCGGTAATAAGCTTTACGCAGGTTTCAGGTAGAACTGGAGTTAATCAACCTAATTGCATTCACCGCTGACTTTTCTTCAATAATTTAAGAGATTTTATCTCTAACTTAACCCTTCACAGCGAAAACGTTTTAGAAACGCAAGACCAGTATTTAGAAGCCGGTACAGCAAAAAAAATTCTAATCACTGCACTTACATTTTAGATATACAACCTTGTCCATTATTTGCCAAAACAGCTGATCCTAATGCGGCATCATCGACTATAATTTATTCACTATGCGATATACAATAATTTCCTAACGTAATCCTCTTAGCTTCACTAATAGTATAAAAAAATGTAAATGGAATCGATCTATCGTCATACGTTCGGTCTATGCATCAACTCTATCGCCTTTGGTCATAAAGTTTTGTTCGTCGAAAATAAATATATGTAATATTGTACATAATGTGAACTAGATCGGATCTCGATAGTACACGCACGAACTGCATTTGCGCCGGTTAATACTGAACCATGTCAGTCTGAGCCAGTTTAAATGGCGTGGTATAGATTAAGAAAGCCTAAAGTAGTTTGTGAACAATCCAGAATTTAGGAATTAAGACAATACCAAAGCAATATTACGTACATGGCACATCTATAGTGATCGTGTACATCTCGCCACTTTGTTATTATTATATTTACAAGATTAGAATTTAAACTATTATTCTATCAAGAAATTTGGGTGAAGAGCTTTAATTCGGACTAAACCATCCTTGTAAGTAAACTAATTTTGCCAATTATGCAGAATATGAATCCTGCTATAATTACTAGTATAGTATAGCGAGTAGAATTAATCACTTCCTAAACATGATATTTACCGATGGGAGATGATTTACACGATGCCAGCGTCCAGGTTGCTCACGAGAGCAGAACGCATATCTCGTGAGTACGAGAGTGTTTACGTAAACTAAATTTCACGCGTGAGTTCTTTCGTTCGTTATGGTGTAAATTGTTACAGCACGTATTTCATATTTCAACAGTGAACATTCACATTCTAAAGAAACGCTGGCAAGGTATGACTCGACAAGAATTAAGCGATTGAATGTGATGACCAGCTTTAGAAAGTGCGAGAATACTTTCAAGTAGTATATAATGGAGCTATTGATCGCCTACCCATATATCGCTTCCTTCCCATACGTCAGCATTGCTCAGCCTAGCTTTCATTCTAAACCGTACTGGTCTCATTCACGCTAACCAAACTAGACAGCACGTTATCTTTTTCATACGATAATAAAGTCTTGTTTATGTTTCGCTAAGATTGTAGTACATAATATCATAGAAGATGGGTATTGAGTTCTATTACTTCAAAATTAGTCCACCGTCACGTGCCGTTTGGATGGTGCTCAAAGAACTTGGGTTAGAATACACGGAAAAGATAATTGACATTACAAAGGGGGAGACTAAAACCGAAGATTACAAGAAAATCAGCCCCCGGCAGAAAGTACCAGCGATAAAAGATGGAGATTTGGCTGTCGCAGAAAGGTTAGTTAACTTTTTTAATAACCCGACAAGGGTAAAGTATTCATATCATATGTTTATTTGCAGTCGCGCAGTAGCTGGCTATCTCTGCGCACAATACGGAACTAAATGTAAAAAGCCAGAGCTGTACCCTTCAGAGCCAAAAGCCAAAGCTATCGTTGATATGCACTTGTACATCAATGAAAATTTCTCCGACGCTATTCTGTCTTACGTGGTACTGTAAACTATTGATTGCTTTGTTGTAGTTTTGTCCTAGTACAGTACTTTAAATGTTATTGGATTTATTCTTCTATAGAACATGGGAGGTGTGCTATTCGGGAAAGGACAAACCAGATTGGAAAACGTACCAAAAGTAAAAGACACGTTGCAACAATTGGAATTATTCCTCACGGAGAATACGTACATCGCTTCAGATCGCTTTACAATAGCAGGTATTTGAGATTAACATGGAGTTAAATTAGTTTCCCTAAAATAAAATGCTGACACTGTTTTATGCTCTTTCCAATAGATATTTTCTCCTATATTACGGTGGGCCTACTATCGGTTACCGACTACAACGACTTTGAAGCGTACCCCAAGCTCCAAGCGTGGAGAAAGAAAATGGAAGCTCTTCCCTATCACAAGGAGACTTGTGAAGAGCCCCTTAAGCAGATGCGAGCCTATTATCAAAAGAGACTGCAAGAAAACTCGACAAAAGCTTAATGGATTTCGTAACAGCACTGGCTGCTTGATTCTTGCACAAATGTATCCAAATCTTACTAACATTATTTTCACTGGTCTCTAAATTTTCTATTCGTGCACATCAAAATAAACTATAATAAAATATTGACGAAGCTCGGAAATTGCAAGGGTGATTTTATACAAGTCTTGTGTTTGCAGAAACCTAATATTAACCACACAGTACAGCATGACACACAGGATAGTAGAAACTCTTTTAGGTACTAGGTAACTGGAGCGAGTTAAATTTCGTTTAGATTATTTACAATGTAAATATCATCTGAGTAGATAATGATTGCCTATATGACCACCGCCGTTAATATTCAAACATTCGAATTCATTCAGGACAAGTAAGGTTGACGTTGAATCAGATCTTCAATAAGAACCTTTAGGTTCATATCGCATATTAAACAGAATTTAAATGTTCTGATTAGATCTTCGAGGAAGTTATATTAGTTGCTTATCCATTTATTGATTTTCTTTTATGGCTTCGCGGTGTAATATTAATAGTAATATGTAAAATGAATGTTTTCTACCAAATTTGATTTGATCGATTGTACGAGGGATTTCTGACAGCGCTAGCGCATAGCGCGCAGTTCGAACTTCGAAGCATTGTTCGAACTATGAATGTAGATAGGATCTCGATTGTAGAGGCATAAGCTGCATTTGCAACGGTTTAATCTTAACTATTGTCCAGGGTGTTCAGGATGCTCAGGTGAGCAGAACGCATATCTCATGGGGTACGAGTGTGAGTGTGCGTTGGTAAACTAAATTCAACACTAGAGTTCTTTTGTTCGTTATGGTGCAAATCGTTAGGGACGTATTTCGTATTTCAACAGTGAACATCCACATTCTAAAGAAACGCTGGCAAGGTATGACTCGACCAGAATTGAGACCATTGAAAAGCGATGTCCAGCTTTAGAAAGTGCGAGAATTCTTTCAGGTAGTATGTAATAGAGCTACTGATCATCCCACCCATTCAGTGCTTCCTCCCCATTCGTCAAACATCAGCATTGTAACTAGCTTGCAGTTATCGTCTGAAAATTTGATATGTACCTTAGCTAGTCCAGTGCTCAGCCTAGCTTTCATTGTGAACCGTAATGTCTCATTCACGCCAATCAAACTTAACAGCACGTTATCTTTTTTATACGTTAATAAAGTCTTTTTTGTGTTTCGTTAAGATTGTAGTACATAATATCATAGAAGATGGGTATTGAGTTCTATTACTTCATGGGTCTTCAATGAGTCTACCGTCAATGTAGTGTCATTGCTGGATGTTTGTTTTTATAGCTCAATACTATAAGCATGGAGTTTTATTATCATGACATAAGTCCTCCCTGTCAAGCGGTGTGGATGACTTTCCTCTCTCTTGGAATCGAATTCAAACCGATATTCGTGGATATACTTAAAGGGGAGCAGACTACGCCCCAGTTTTTGGAAATGAATCCAAACGGGCAGGTGCCAGTAATCAAAGATGGAAATCTTGCAATGTCAGAAAGGTTCGGATATTTTTTCTTTGGATTTTGCTACTTTATTTCTTGTATAAATATATAAGCCTATATAGCAATTGGTCAGCTCTCCATTGGGAGAATTGAACTGTAATCACTTTTGAATATAGGATGATTATGAAAGATGTTCGTTCATGGTTAATCCAATTATCACACTTTCTAGCAATGCAATAGCAGCATACATCTGCAACGCGTACGAGCCGGCTGATAAATTGAACAAACTCTTTCCGAAAGAACCAAAGCAAATGGGGAAGGTCCTCTCGATGATGTTCACGAATAGAGGAATATATGACGGAATATACGCATACGCAGTACGTAAATTCTGCTTTACTGACGGTATAAAGACCGTTTGAATCCTGTAATTTTGTTTCAGAGTATAAGAAATCTGGTATATGGAAAGGAGTTGGAAAAAGACAAGTTGGAAGGCTTTTATAAAAACTTAACGTTGTTGGAAGAATACTTGACTCAATCGAAATACCTCGCTGGTGATCAAATTACTTTAGCAGGTAGATGGCGACTTAGCATAGAGCAGTGAGAAACGATTATATTTAAGGTGCACTTGCATTACCCACTGTTAATTTTTCCACGTAAAAATAAGCCATCATAAACTCAATGATTTGAAAGTCTAGTAGGGGGTTACACATATCCGACATCATTCATCACATACCTAGTAATAGTGTAAATATACAAGACTGCAAACAGTTAAAACACTTTTCTTGCCAATTCAGACATATTCGGACTTGCAACCATCAAGCTTATAGATCTTATACCGTTCAATGACTGGAACAAATATCCAAAGATAGTTGCCTGGAAGAAAACTATGGAAAGTCAACCAGGATATGAAGAAGGGATGGGAATGCACGTCAGAAAATACGCAAAGAGTTTCCAAACATCTAAATAAATTGAATGCTCTAATTTTTTGAAGCTTGTGATTTATATCCTTATGCCGTCTGGTGCATATTTGTGTATTTTGTTATTTAATCGGAAATTCAACTATATACCATAGAATATAAATAATAGTCACGTAACTAAACAATAAAATAGCGAGCAATTGACGTGATGCCACTAGCAAGTACGTAGTTCATACTAAAACACGATATTTCAGTTTAAATAATTATTTTGTTAGCTACGAAGTTACGGAGAATAGTATTAATCTAGCAAAATATATTAAATATCATTTGTTACTAAGTCATTACCAAGCACATTTACGAGAGAACCCCATAAAATTTACGGCAATTTATGTTGTTCTTTAATCACAAGAAAGGCGATCGATAGTTGAGTTAGAGAAAACACGAGAGATTTAATTAATTTTCCCGCGCTTCATGATGACGTCATGTAACACACATGCAATACGTGCGTGCGTACTGTGCGTGTAGTATGGGACAGTATATAGATAAGATACAAAAAAGTCTTACAATTTTAGTCGAACGCAGTTGTTAGTCAAGCTCAGCATTCGCCTCATGAAAAGACGAATTATCTGTACTGCATTTATGAATAATTTCTTTCAACGTATACCAACATGATAATAAGCCACGTCAGTTAGAGCATAATTTTTGATTACAGGAGAACGCGTGCATAAATTATTACTTAAGGAGCCAACTCAAAGTCTATGAACATGGCGCTAGAATTCTATTATCATATCCAAAGTCCTCCCTGCCAAGCGGTACTAATGGTTCTGAAGGAACTAGGGATAGAATTTATTGCGAAAGCCATCGATTTTTCGGTAGGTGAACAAAAAAAGAAAATTTTCTGCAGATAAATCCACTAGGACGAGTGCCAGCAATCAAACATGGGGATTTTCTCTTGGCTGAAAGGTAAACCAACCGTCACGAATTTTAGATCAATTCAACGCTGTTTTTAAGGTTGGGTTAGTGTTTGCCGCAAAAGCCTTTCACTCAATTAGCGTTTGATTTGAATATTTGTTGCAGTTACGCTATTGCAATTTATCTATGTGAAAACTACGAGCATAAAGAGAAAAGGAACAAATTATATCCGTCTGAGCTGAAAGCGAAGGCCAAGTTACACATGGCACTTTTTGCAGATATCGACAACTTTCATAAAGTGTATGCCTACGTTGTAAGTACTATTTTATTTTCGATCTAACTACTATGCTCACAGTTATATGGCTGTAATTAAATACTTTCTACGTTCAAGAACGGGCCAGCTGTTTTCGAAGGCCGTGGATCGGGTCCAATTGAAGAGCTCTTGCCCAAGGCGAAGGAAGCTCTCGGAAAAATGGACCTCCTATTAAACGACCAAAAATTTCTAGCGGCAGATCATATAACCATTGCTGGTTCGTTCGTTCGTTCTCATTACCTGTGAAACGAGCAGAGAATTTAACATGAAACATTTTATTTATATCTATACAGATTTCTTCGCCCTGATGTCAGTGGGAGTGATGGGGATTTCAGGATTTGATGGCTGGAATGAATTTCCACGTATTCAGAAATGGTTCGAGGCCATGGAAAAATTGCCATATCTTAACGAGTACCATGAAGAACCATTCAAATTAAATAAAGCTTTCTATGAAGCAAAAGTGAATGCGGTGAAACGTTAGGCGCTTGTCGTTAGCTTGCAAAATTCCTATTTCAAGTCGAATGGAAACAAATTTATATTTCGTTTCAAATTTTCTCTAAAGCCTACATTCAATTTCTCAGTGATGTAAAATTGTTATTTATCTGTAATACACTTGGTAAACTTTCGTGTCACCTAGTATATTTATAGGCGAAAGGCTGTGAAAAATATGAAATTCCACGGGTCCGGTTCGAAACATGTCCTTAAACCCACATTTTCCGGCACTATGCGGCGTAGAAGAAAATGCAGGAAAACACATAGGGAAAAATAAAGACTAGGCACTAAATAGTTGGAAAGATCCCTAGCACGATAAGCAATGAAGCAAAAAGAAACCTGCATTCTTAGAGGTATTTGTAGTGGAAATATGATAGCAGGCGAGTCCGGAAATGTTCGACAACGAGCAAAATTTAGTTTTCTTGGTTTTCTTAGTATTTAATATACTGTTAACTTAGTAGACGTAAAGCACAGCTGCATTTTAAAAAACTGCTCAGTCACCGTTGGAAGTACTGAAAATATGTTAATGTAGCATGGATGGCGCAACCTATATTTCAAACGAGTGGCGTAATACTACAATTTAAAAATGTCACGATACGGTCCATTTGCATCATCACAGTACAACAGTTTTACCCGCTCAACACTGACATGACTTCACCGGAGGGGAACTCTGCCATCTAAACAACTACATAACGCAAAGAATTAAATCGGTCATCAACGATTTCTGAGAACTTTTAGCAAATTTATACAACAAGAAGATAAATATTACAATATTGTACAGTGTCACTCTCGTAAATACTTGCAACTACTGTACTCCCAACTAATAATAAAAAATCAGAATGCTCTTTTATTGCACCTTTACCGAATGCTGATATTTTTTGCATCTACATTTTACAATTTGGGGTCAACACAGTTTCTCTGGACGATTCGAAAACCACATTGAATAGGGACACGTGTATCGAAAATAAATCGAACGTACTACGAGTGTATGTGCAGGGAAGACCGTACAGACAAGATAAAAGTGAAAACTTCACAGATTTCAAGCAGTTCTGGCTGGGTTTACGACTGGCATTTCGTCAAGCTCCAATTAGCTGCACTAGTATAACAAGTTTCTGAAATTCTTTACGTATGCCACATTTTAAAAATATGTTTTAATGAAACAGATATAGGTAACGAAATAGCATCAACAACCTAGTTAAAATGAGTCTCTTACTCTACTGTCACCCTCAAAGTCCGCCGTCCCAGGCCATAAGAATGATCCTGAAAGAACTTGGGGTGGAGTTCAATGAAAAAATTATCAACTTGATGACAGGCGAGCAAAAGAGCGAGGAGTATCAGAAAGTCAACCCGCTTGGTCAAGTCCCAGCGCTCAAGGACGGCGATAACATTCTCATAGAGAGGTACGTGATATTGATTATGATCTTAGAAAAGAGATCAATTGGAGGTAGAGTGATTTTGCTAAGTTTAAACATGTTCACAGTCGGGCAATAGCAATATACCTATGTGAGAAGTACGAAAGCAAAGAGAAAGAAAATAAGCTTTATCCAAGTGATCCATTCGCTAAAGCTCAAGTCAACAAGGCTATTTTTGCCGATTTGGACAATTACTTCAAAACACTCACTTACGCGGTAAGTGCCAATGAAATTTCATATTTGCTGCCAAGAAATTCATATACACAATATTACTAATTTTAGAATGCCGGGGCGGTGTTCATTGGGGGCGGGATAGGCCCTATAGCAAAATATTTACCTGGAGCTTTGAACGGATTGGGCAAGATGGAAAAGTTGTTGGAGGATCAAAAGTTTCTCGCTGCTGATCATCTAACTATTGCAGGTACTTCAAACAAACAATGTCAAAAACAATTCTGAAAGGTGTTGGGTCACATAAATTTAAATGCAGTAACTGTTGGGTTCCTAGTACGTTATTTACATGTGAAGATTTACATGTGGTATACTCATCGCTACCTCAAACCACAGTGCAAAAGAGTAATACTTACTCTATTTTTTGGTATTTTCTCAAAAAGAATGCAAAAAAGTTCATAATTATGTAAATATTTAAGGGATATAAATAGCGATAAGCTTCAGGTATCAAATATATATTCTAGGAAATGTATTATGTACTCTAAAGTCTAAACGATTGCAAATGCCGTTCAGATTTTTTCGCACTTAACACGATCGGCTTGCTGGAAATGGCAGGATTTGACAAGTTGTCTGAGTTTCCTCGAATACAATGCTGGAAAACAGCGATGTCTGAGCTCGATTACTATGGGGAATGTCACAAGGAACCCTTCGAACTGAACACTATTGCTTACAATGCGAAAGTGGAAGAAAACACGAAAAATGTTAAGGAATAATTGGAATTGGAATCGGAATTTTCTTTTCCTTTCTGTTCCGGGCGTTGAATTCGGTTTCCAATTCCCACTCACACCTTTGTTGATTTATTATTTTTCTTTGCCTATACCTATTTACGATGTATAGTTCATTTGTAACCATCAGATAACCAATAAAAAAATTAACTCAAATGCGCTAACCGTCCAGCTACTGGTGTTGTTCATACAGCGACAACCAGACAAATTCGGATGGTTTTAATCTGTCCAGATTATTAATTTGTTAGCAGTTCCTGAGACATTAGTATTCTTTCTGTAGTCCACCTCCAATCGAATATATCAGCTGACATGTTCCGTGTTAGGATAAACTCATTTTC
>QXVX01011403.1:0-11937 GCA_013436065.1 Halocynthia aurantium
GCTTACCTTGGGTTGCCATCTCTGCTGTTGTGGAAGTTTTCGATGCTGGTAAAATATTAAATGTTGTATAAGAAAAAAGGTTTCACATTTCATTGTTATATGACATTAGGGGCGGCGAACTTGACGATACAAATTGTGCTATACCCAATGTACTATATATTATACTACAGATTGCTGAAGTTTATATATATTATTTAATTGATAATATGAGGCTTGAAATTATTAATACAATACACAACTAGCCGTATTTCTCCATTACAGAAGGAAATGATGAATACGAGTAAACTAATTAGCACGAATTCAGTTATAAGAGGAAATTATTCGTATACTGTATAAGATGATGATGATATTCTTACGTGTGGGTGTTTCTTGACTAGTTGTTATTGTCTGAGCAGGAATATTTGTTGTTGTCTGGGTGGTGATATTTCCTGCGACAATTGATAGTGTTGTCGTGTCCGCTATGGTTGAATCTTTTTTTGAAAACAGAATTATATTTAAAGAGTATAAAGTCAGTCCTAGTACAATTTTTAGAACGCCTGCTACGAAATAGCGGAGTAATCATATGTAATGTTCTTGAAACTGTGAACCTTGAGCTTTGCGGGTTATACAGTTAAACATATGCTTTAGTGCGTAATCTTAGTTTTCAGTATGCGTACATTTTTCATTTTTCGTTATTGATTGATATCCATAAATTAATGAAACTATTGTGCAGAAAAACGGCGGGAGTTCTGCTTAATTGTAGCACAATCCTGGTTGATATTTTGATGCTGTAAATCTATTGCAATATCGAAATTTACTATTTATTGGTTCAGTTGTTGTGGTGGTTGTTGTTGTCGTTGTTGCTGTTGTTGTCTCCTGCGTGGTCGTAGTGATTTCAGCTGTAGTAGTATTTACTGCTCCTGTAAAGTATATCAAACTGGATTTAATAAATTATCAACCTTTGAAAATAAAGTATGGAAGCATTTTTACCAGTGCAAGTAATTCCATCTCCAATGTATCCTTCTATGCAAGCACACCTATAGCTTCCCATTTCGTTGACACACTCCACCAAAGTAGATGTTATATTACAATTGTGAGTGCTCTCCTCGCATTCGTCAATATCTTGAAGATAATTTTTTAACTCAATACTGTATATAAATTACATCCATATCGTAATATTTTTCTATTGCTCAGTAATTCAGGTATGGATTTTAAAGTTTTAACTTTTTCCTATTCCAACTTAGTGCAGGTAGGATTTCTCTGAAGAGAGAGAATAACGTTAGTGACGCAGAATTAATACGATATTATCAGCTATGGGTCTTTCCATATCTTTTCTTTTAATTTCCAAGTCACGCGAATCTAGGCTAGATCAAACGAAGGTGTCATGAAACACTAGTAAAGCGAACCGAGCTTGTCTGGGTAAGTTTTTAATGCAAAACCTATGGAAGATAGATATATCAAGATTCTCATTTTTATCGGGTGCGTTAGGGCGGTCTTAAGTAGGATTTCATCCACTCTGGTCCCCAAGGAACCCAAACCAACTCCTTATTCTGGACTCCTGAATTGTTTAAATATTTGCTGAGAAATACCGACGTTGTTTCTAGATAAAGAGACAGACACACAAACTTTCCCGTTCACTATATTAAGTAATTGAATTCCAAATTTTAAAAGAAATGGAAAGTCTGACTAGGTGGTCAAGGTGTAGATAGATACCTGTGCAGTTTACACCGTTCAGAGTAAATCCACCCTTGCAGCCACATTCGAAACTTCCGATAGTGTTGTTACAGAATCCATTCGTGCTGTCACAGTTGTGCATTTCCCTATCGCACTCGTTTATATCTGAATGTTACCAAATCGAAAGAACAATATTCAACATTCTATTGTCAGTATAAAATCTGGAATCAATTTTTACCTGAGCAACTGAAATTGTATCTTTGTTGTGGATCTTTCGAGTATCCGTCATTGCACGTGCAAGTATAAATTTCTGTTTGATTTTCTATAATGTTGCATTGAGCTGGTGCATTATAACATGCATTGCTTTGACCGCATGGATTCGAGAAAACTAATTACAAGATATACAGCATTATTTCTCACTTTTTAGGTTGAATAATTTAAATCAATAAATTAGGCATAATGACTAGTAATGACGTCATGTGTAGAAGTTGAGCAAGCTAGTTAAAGTTCTAAGAGCGCAGAAGTTCCAAATGCAGAATTTAGAAAGACACTGCTGAACATATATTCAATGTAAAATTAATGTTCCGTCATGTATGAATTTTTGTACCTCCCACTCGTAACATTTTTCGATGGAACTAGAGCACAAAGGTATCATGTCTCGTGGTAACGGGGTTGAGTCATGCGTGAATTATCTTTCCTATTCACGTGATTCCGTTTATCATATCACGGAAAACAGAATTCCTACATAAATCCCCGTCTTAGTCGGCTGCTTTAACACGCCCTGAATAATACTAAAACTCAGAAGGAGATTTAGGTAACGACGAATGATAAAATTTTTATGGGGTGTGCCTGTATCATATGTAATATCATATTCTAACAGAGCGATCCCCTATCCGACTGCCCTCAATTAACGTGTACAGGGCCATCGCTAGCGGTGATAAATGCTATTTTTTCAAAGTAAATTTTCCCTGAGGAAGTGGTCAGATCCCGAACCTATTAATATGACGAAATATTGAAAATAGTGACCATATCTGTAATAAATCCGATTCTATCCGTTATACACTTTAGTAGGATTTTTGCCCTGCACTTCATTCGGCCCAGAAAACAAAATAAATTGCCCCGGTAAAGCACAATTATGAAGTTATTTTCCAATTTTTGACTTGAACCTTTTGGTTTTCTATATCCAAAAATACTCAAACTTCCTCTTTTGTGTATACGGATTAATATACTTACTGGTTGGATTGTCGTAGCTCAACAATTCTTCGACTGTACTACCGAAAATACCTTGAGTAAAAGCTGGAATGGCAAACATGGCAAATTATAATCAGATCCGATCTCAATTAGCCTTTCGAAAGGGTTGCAGTACATAATGTTTACACAAAAGTTAATCGTAGTATTTTATTCTTAATCGGTTGATCAGTAATTCGTTATACGGTTGGCTAAGGAAATAGTACAGAAAATCATAATCCGAGTAAGATCGAAGAGTACAATATCAGAATATGAAGTTGGATAACTGTATTATTTTAGCTAAATGTCATAAATATAAAAATTGAAAAAAATAGGCCAAGGAATCTAACGAACACATTCCTTTTTATGTATGATATACTTTATATATATATAATTATGTACTCACGTCCAATCGCTATATATCTTGCCAAAGTACAATCCGAGCAGGGACCTGGACCCGGTATTGTGACAGCATTATTGCCACCAATATGAAGCACAATAATCGAGCATAACAAAGTAAAACTTGCTCTAGTCATCTTGAAATTACTTGAAAACAGTTTTACAGATCAAATCTTACGTTCGTTTTCACTAGTGATAACTGGATAAAGAGCTGGCTAGTTTGCGTTGATGGTATTTGTCTTGCTTGACTTACGTGCCACACCTTAGGGTTAGACCGTATTATATCACGTGAATCGTTAGACATTTCGTCAGAACCATTTTTGAGGGATGAATCAAACCTATTTAAACCAAAAAGCGTAACGAAATACGTCTACTAGTGAATGACATCATTCGAGCCTTGTTCGAATAAGCGGTTAAACACGTTAACAGATAAACCCCTATTGGTATATATATACAGTCTTATTTTTGCCAAGGGGATAGAGATGACAATGCCACCACCACCACCACCACACATTGAACCCAGCCATTGTTCTCTTTGTACATACCTCATTCCGGGATAAAGTGAGACTATTGTGATATAAATCTTTAATCGTATGTTATATGGTTCTAACCCTAAATTTTCTAAAAGGAGCGAAATATCTAGAATGAACCGTAATCTAATTAAACACACCTATTCTGATCAAAGGACTGCGTAGCCGCATTAAAAATTCACAATTTCTCCGCCCTATGATAGTGACAGGAGATGAAGAATCCTTAGTAGTGAAATATAATACCTTCAATAATAATAAAAATAATGTAAAAGCTCATTAGCTTGAAATTGTCCAGAGGTCTAGAAGGATTACTTCCGAAGTTATTACTATTATTATTACGAGTTATTCGTATATTTACTTTAATAGGATTTTGCCGGGAAAATCAAATCAATTCTAGAAATCTAAACTATCCGGATGTGGATAACCTTTTAATTGAATTCAAATGTTTTTTTTTACAACTACGGATGTAATTAAACGTGGCTAGCTGGTAAACCAACAATAAAATAATAATAAATAATAATGAATATTTGTATTACAAATTATAAATGTATAGATTTTTGGAAGGCACAGAAATAATTGTAAGCTTGGCAGCTTGGTGTTCAGAACTTCGATACGAATTATGTATTTACAGGTCGTCATATCCACCATAAAACTAGAGTTATTTATTATCATTACTTATTATAAAGGAGAAGTTTGTTGGCAAAAATAAAATTGCATGCAGTGATTCGAACATGATTACTTGAATTCTCTTTCAGAACGCTTGGCATTACTTTGTTAGAAAATTTGAATAGAATTCGTTTAATATGCTAATCCATTAAAAACTAATGGAGGTTTGGATCAAGAATCATCAGCAACTAAATTCTTAAGGCTAATCTAACATCAGAAATTCAATGAGGCTCAACAGTGCAGCAAATATAATGGCTTGGCATGGAAGAAGACTCGCTTTCACCGAAAACCCTGTTAAACAATTAAAAAAAAGTAGATTCTTAGCTCTTGATAATCCTTGACTGAATTTTATTTACTTTACCAGTTGAAGTAGTAGTATCCGTGGTAGTAGGAGTAGTAGTTAAAGTTGTAGCAGTAGTTGTAGCACTTGTTTCAGCTAGAAATAAAATAATTTGAAAAGATTCATACTATGTGTGACTAGACTATATGGGGTTACTCAGTTAAACTGAGTTAAAAAAAAGAATCAATATTTTAGTTGTTTACCTGTGGTCGTCGTGTTAGTTGTATTTCCTGTTGTCGCTGTTGTTGCTGGTAAAATATTAAAGTGATGTAAATATTTTAAGATAAATGAAATTATATATCATTTATAATATGGATATTTGGAGTAAAATATTAAAAGCCTTAATTCTATAGTTTAGTAAGAAATTATGGGACGATAAAATTTTCATGAGTTTCATCAGATAAAATACTGTAATCATTTGAATTTATCCTTATACTATTTAACATGTCAATCAAATTCTTACTAGATGTTTCCGTTTGAGTAGTTGCTATTGTCGGAGTGGTGATATCTGTTGTGTCAGTTGGTGCTGTCATAGTGGTGGTAGCTCCGGTGCCAGTTGTTACAGTTGTCGTTTCTACCATAGTTATATAATTTTTTGAAACAAAATTAGATTTCAATAGTTGCAAATCAATCTTAGTAACATTAATGACATTTCATTACAGTCTCAATGTTTTGAACGAATATTTTTGATAAATTTATCCCCTCATTTATACATATCCCTGCAATACCGGACCGGGTCTTAAAGTCGGTACAGCTACTACGTCAGCCCATTTGTCTACAACATGCAGTGGCACCAAAAAAAGATAGATTCTATACATATATAAATTCTACTACTCAGGAAATAAATTGAAGTATCAGAAACCACCTTCTGTTGTTTCACTCGTCACAGTTGATGCTGCAGTATCCGGGGGTGCTGTAGCCGTTTCTACTGCTGTTGTATCTGTTAAAAGAGTAGGAGGTTATTCCAGTTTCACGATTGATCTTTCGCATTTAATTCTGGATACGTGGATACGACACGAAACCATCTTCTATTGTTTTACCAGTCACAGTAGATGCTGCAGTATCCGGGGATGCTGTAGTCGTTTCTGCTGTTGTATCTGTTAAAAGAGTAGGAGGTTATAACAATTTCACGCTTGGTCTTTCGCATTTAATTCTTGATACGTAGATACGAAAGCAAAACCATCTTCTGTTGTTTTACCAGTCACAGTAGATGCTGCAGTATCCAGGGGTGCTGTAGTCGTTTCTGCTGTTGTATCTGTTAAAAGAGTAGGAGGTTATTCTAGTTTTATGCTTGATCTTTCGCATTTAATTATGGATACGTAGATACGAAAGCGAAATTTAGTACATATGAACATTGTTGTTGATGGCTCTTGTGTTGTCTCTGGTATGGTCGTGAATAAGTCAGGTGTAGTATCCTCTACAATTTCTGGAAAAGGTATATGATGGAAGTTGAATAAATTAATTAGCTATGCCTGTAAATATCGCATTGAAACATGGTTACCAGTGCAATTAACTCCATCTCCCGTGTACCCATCTATGCAAGTACACGTAAAGTATCCTATTGTGTTGACGCACATTACCGAAGAAGAGTTTATACAATCGTGAGTGTTGTCCGTGCATTCGTCAATATCTATAAGAGAACATTTCAAAATTATATACTGTATATTGATTTATATTTATCCACAATAATGCATAATTATGACAATTTCATAAGTTATTTACGCTACTGAAATATAGCTCAATTTAAGGGGTTGAATTTCAAACTTTAACAGCATTGGATGATATTCATGGTTATGATGTACCTGTGCAGTTTACACCGTCCAGAATAAATCCAACGTTGCAGCCACACTCAAAACTTCCGACAGTGTTATTACAGAATCCATTCGTCATGTCACAATTGTGCGTTCCATTGTCGCACTCATTTATATCTAAATATTAAGAAATCGCTTACTTATTTTTGCTTACTTGTGTAAAGTCGGTATCAATTTCTGTTGATTTAAGTCATTACAACTATCACGTTTCTGCAATGAATTGGCGTTGGCAAGTCAGACAAACAAACTTTCGCGCTTATTATATAGATTAATTGGGTTTCAAATTTAACAGTAATGGATGATATAGGTGGTCAACGTGTAAATAGAGATACCTGTGCAGTTTGGACCATCTAAAATATATCCATCATTGCAGCCACATTCGAAACTTCCCATAGTGTTATTACAGGTTCCGTTCACTATGTCACAATTGTGTGTTCCATTATCGCACTCATTTATATCTAAATATTAGGAAATTGTGTTAGTATACGGAAACTGTGTCTCATTTTACATCCTGTGACAATCCAGTTGTCCAGTCATTGATGTCAAGTTAAGACAAAGCCATGACAAACAAACTTTAGCGCTTAATATATAAATTAATTGGGTTTCAAATATTAACTGCAAAGGAAGATATAGGTGACTAACGTGTATTGTTTTCCAGCCATAGAAGTAACTCTTAAATAAATAAATAGTAGCGTATAAATATATCGTATTGAAGTATTGATACCAGTGCAATTAACTCCACCTACACCGTACATATCCATAGGGATATATCGTAGATATCAATCCAAATAATTATTTTAGTCGCTAGTGGGCGATGGAGCAGTAGATACCTGTGCAGTTTACACCGTCCTGAGTAAATCCAACATTGCAGCCACATTCAAAACCTCCGACAGTGTTATTACAGATTTCGCTTGCCATGCTACAATTATTAGTTCCATCATCGCACTCGTTTGTATCTAAATAATAACAATTCGTTGTAATATACAGAAACTGTGTCACATTTTACAACCTGTGTTGTTGTCTAGTACTCTAGTGAGTCTAGTCATTGAAGGTAAGTCAAGATGACTTGGCGAGTTGAATAATTAGACTCCATTAACTCGAGACGAGTCAAGTCGAAATTGCAACTTGAGTCTGACTCAAATTGAACCTCTGACGCTTACATGCCAGTATGAAATCTGAAATGCAAATAATACCTGAGCATGTGAAATTGTATCTTTGTTGTGGATCTTTCGAGTATCCGTCATTACACGTGCAAGTATAAATTTCTGTTTGATTTTCTATAATGTTGCATTGAGCTGATGCACTATAACATGGATGGCTTTGACTGCATGGATCCGAGAAAGCTGATTATAAAATATACAGCATTATTTCTCACTTTTCAATTTCAACTTAAGAATTTAAATTATTATATTTAGCATTATAATTAGACTTGACTACCGCCCTCCGTGAAGTAGTTGATCAAGCTAGTTACAGTTTTAAGAGCGGAATTCAGAAAAAACAGTACATTCAATGTAAAATTGATATTCCGTCATGTATGAGTTTTTGTGCCCTCTCATTTTTCGAAGGAACTAGAGCACAAAGGTATCATGTCTTAATTCCTTACTAAATCCCCGTCTTACTCGACTGCTTTGACACGCCATAAATAATACCAAACTCAGAAGAAGATTTAGCTAATGACGAATGATAAAAGCTTTATGGGGTGTGCCTGTACAATATCATATTTTAACAGAGCGACTCGACTTCAATACACGTTACAGGACTATCGCTAGCGGTGATAAATGCTATTTTTCTGAATTGAATTCTATCCAGAATGTTATCGGGCCTTCGTCATGGTTCCCTGGACGTGCTCAGAAATATGACAGATATAGGAAAATGTTAACCGTGCCTGTACTAGATCAGATTCTACAGATCCCACACTAAGTAGGATTTCTGCCCCACAGGCCCAGAAAATGAAATAAATAGCCCCATTGAAGCACCATTACGGAATATTTTTTTTCAAATTTTTGACCTCAACATTTCGGTTTTTAATCAAACACAAAAACTTTCTTTTTTATCTGTACGGATTAATATACTTACTAGTTGCAGTCGTGTAGCTCAATAATTCTTCGACTGTTATACCGAAAACAGCGAAAGAGGTAGCTGGAATTGCAAACATGAATTATATTTGGATTTATTTGTTACCTTGGATTTGACAGCACGAAGTATTTAACATGTAACACTGCATAATTAGAAGCATTAAATGATACATATACTACATATACATGCTGTATATTTAATACTGTGCTTTTCAAATCAATCAAGTATTTATTTAGTATTTACTGGCTTACTTATGATTCATATAATTGGTATATATAGTAGTATATATCAGTATCCAACGAGACTATAAATAAAGTCTTTCAAAGTGGTATAAAAAATAGTTTCATTACATATGGTTTACACAAATATGAATAACTAGGATATACGGTAGTGGTAAAAAGTGGTATTATCACACCTTAATCGGTGAACGGCTATGTTATCTTCGGTATACGGTTAATTGAGATAGTACAGAGAATATTAAACCGAGTAAGATAGAAGAGTGCTATAATATATCAGAATATGATGTTAGATAACTGTGTGATTCAAGAAACCTAGTAGATATCTGCGTACAAACAGCCAGACACATAGATATACTGTTTCCTTTTTATGTATGAGATACCTTATATATATATATAATGATGTACTCACGTCCAACCGCTACATATCTTGCCAAAGTGCAATCCGAGCATGGACCTGCAGCCGGTAGTGTCGCGACAGCATTTATGTCACCAATACAAAGCACAATAATCGAGCATAACAATGTAAAACTTGCTTTAGTCATCTTGAAATAACTTGAAAACAGTTTTACAGATCAAATCTTATGTTAGTAATCCGACAGCTTCTATGCCAGAAATATAAATCATAATGATCAAACAAAGCGAAGGGAAACTTGCTATAGACATTTTGAGTTAGTTATTTCTGACGGTACTGTAGATGTCTTGCTTGCACTTTAGAGTGGGGCAGTATTCTGATATATTTATTATACATGGGTCTACACAAACTTTGTAGTAATGTACTAACTAGCTGCAAGTAGGATTGTACTATCAGCAGTAGTACAATATATTATCTGCATGGTCTCTATGCCCCATGTTTGCCAATTTGAGCAACAGAACTCGTATCAGAAATACGTGCGATGTGCTAGACCTCATACCACATGCAATTGTATCTTGTGCGGATTTTCCTGAAGGGTTTTATACCCTCGTATATAACCATTATTGAATATATTTTTAATGCTAATGCTTTTTTAATATTTAAATTCATTCATAATGTTTATTTAAACTTGTCGCTCTATTTATTCAAATAACAAAACATAGGATAGAATATAACAAACTCGATACAACAGACGCGTAAAATGTTACCTTGTAAGATTCACACGATTTTTACTCTATTATTGTTGGACACATGTTTATGTAAATATTTTATTATATCGCAAATAAAAGATATGGTAGATACGAAAATCTAAAGGAAGTATTCAGCAATTGAAACTAACGGAGTTTCTCACGATTGTCATTTGGTTAATATCCATAGAGAAACGGTGAAATTGCCAAGACATAAACAAACAGCATTGAATTGAATTGAATAATAGATACAGTAAAATTTATGTGTGACATATCTTCAATATTGTTTGTTTGTTTGCAGTGGTCCCTTTCATCTTGAATTATGTGTTATTGTGTTAACACCTGTTCTGGAGGAAGCGAAATATGTATTAAGAGTAACAATCAAAACAAACCGGGTATTCGGGGTAACTGTATTGAGAAATTACAACTATTCCGCCTTTGATAGTAATAGGAATCTCCCTAAATGAAATGTAATAGGATGCAATGAATATTAATAATAATAATTTCGAATAATGAATATATCAGGATCACTAATACGACATCTTTGGTTCCATGACCGTACGGATATATCCTTTTTTTCGTTTCTAGTAGACCCCTGACACATAAATTACACCTTCGAATATAAAACAAGAATGCTTTTTAAATGAAATGAAACAACTACTAAATGTAAATGTAGCTAGCTTCAAGCGTAATATATCAGAGGAACCCTTGTTGTTTATACAAACACAGTACACGGGCTTTATGAGTGACTTGGCGCAGGGCGATTGCTGCGCGTTGAATTGATAGCACAGGGAACTAAAAACCTTTCAGGAACTCTAAGTAGAATACGAGGTAGGACTTAGGTAGGTTCAATTAAATAATATTCATGGAATTAACAACAATCCGCAACATTCTTTTTATTTAAACCAAACGAAAAAGTCCAAGAATGCAATTATGCAAATACCATAACGAATACAGTGCAATTGTAACAAAAAAATCTTGAAATAGAGATGAAACTACAGAAGGCTGAAAAAATATTATTATGAGTGATATTACATAACAGTCAAGCTATGATAACAATTAATAATGTTGTTTGTTGACAAAATACAGTGCATTTATACAGCTTGAAATCAGAGTTACACTTCCATTCAAAATTATCTTGTGACTATTGATGTACCCGCGTGTGAAACATCTGGGTTTTAATATTTGTTATTTTAATTATTCTGTGTTGTCACTGAAAACAGAAGTATACAATAAACTGAAGTTGAAGAAGTTGAAGAAGTAGAAGGCACAGAAGTTATTGTAAAAGAGGGTGATGTTCANAGGAACTCTAAGTAGAATACGAGGTAGGACTTAGGTAGGTTCAATTAAATAATATTCATGGAATTAACAACAATCCGCAACATTCTTTTTATTTAAACCAAACGAAAAAGTCCAAGAATGCAATTATGCAAATACCATAACGAATACAGTGCAATTGTAACAAAAAAATCTTGAAATAGAGATGAAACTACAGAAGGCTGAAAAAATATTATTATGAGTGATATTACATAACAGTCAAGCTATGATAACAATTAATAATGTTGTTTGTTGACAAAATACAGTGCATTTATACAGCTTGAAATCAGAGTTACACTTCCATTCAAAATTATCTTGTGACTATTGATGTACCCACGTGTGAAACATCTGGGTTTTAATATTTGTTATTTTAATTATTCTCTGTTGTCACTGAAAACAAAAGTATACAATAAACTGAAGTTTAACATATTTTCAAAGGTATTATATAATATAAGAAATATTATGATAAAGATATATTTGTATTGCTAATTATAGTATATAGATTTATAGAAGGCACAGAAGTAATTGTGAAAGAGGGTGATGTTCAGAACTTCGATACAGTACATTTACGTAACGAGTCA
>QXVX01011404.1:3531-16614 GCA_013436065.1 Halocynthia aurantium
TAGTTTGCTGTACATATGAGACTTATATGTATAGATTCGTTATGAAATTCTACATTCATTGGTGTGTCATATATAGTGAGATGGCAATTGGTCCACGAGCTATCAAGGATTGGTTAACGCGGCGTCATTCGTCACAGCCGAGCCGAAATAGGTATTCGAGTTTCGAAATAGATTTGCTCGGGCCCGGTGCACAATACAACACACATACGAACATCCATACAACATATAACACTAATTATGACAAAAAAATAAAACATGATGTCCAAATTCCTTGGCATATTCCAGTAATTATGGCAGAAGATAAATATACAAAATCTTACAATTCAGCTTGAAATCTTATTGACCCGCTCAGTATATTATGAAAGTATATTTTGTATGGAAACAAATTAAAACATCCATCTGGAATTATGGTAATGTTCACCAGTTAATTACTGATAGGTGGTTATCGATGTCCCATCATGGTCCCAATGGATATACATAGCAATAATGGAATATTCTAATATATAAATCTAAACGGCCGCAAACTGACTAACTCTGACCAGAGCAGGATAAACAACTGTTAACGTGGAGTAACAGCAACACAGTGAGCGCGAATAACACTATTTTACCCGGAAGAAAACTAATTTTACACACGTGTCTGACTGAGATTTGAGTTGTAACATAAGCGCGCATTTGAGAAACAACTCACCAATCAAATGATTAGTCGAAACAAATAAATGAGCAATTTTTATAATTGGTAAAAGTGTTTGATTACACAGGGATTAGGAAGTTTTTTACTTTCGAATAATGGCTGCTTTGCTTCATCCAGCGTAAGCAATTTGTTGAATATATTTGGTTGTCTGTATATTTGTGCAATGCTTTGATTGCAATACACCTTACAACAATTATTCATTGCGTGTTCAATAAAGAAGTGTGAATCAGCCCTAAGTAACGTGAATTTTCGATTTCCGCCATTTCATTCCATAGTAATCAATTACCCGTATAAATCATACCTGCAGTCGGCAGCGATGATGAATATGTTAGAATGGTAAAAATTAACTTCCTTTTCATCTTATAATTCAGCTAGTGCAGAAACATTTGAACTGTTAGGAAGGTAATACAACTTCTAGAAATGCTGAGAGCAACAGCAATCGTTTATCTGCTGGCGATCGGCAATTTAGGATTTCATGACGTATCAGAGTGTGCAAATTTTCCAGATCTATTGCAGTGGTAAGTTTGATATCCAGATTTATTTCGAAATAACTGCCTTGAGAATTCACTGCAGTAATACAGAGTATTTTCGACAAGGTGTAACGATGACATACTGGGATGGAAATCGTTCAATTCTACCACGTCGATCTGCTTTTCTTGTCCAAATAAAACAAGATTATTTTTGAATAGGTAGGACGTTTCGAAGAATTTCGAAGAATACATAAAGATTGCATGAAACATTAATATACTATAGACTGCTTTCTTCTTAACAAAAGGGCGGAAACAGAAGATAAAGTATGCTGTAACAAAGAGTCAGTCGGGGCAATTTCCAGACGAACTGAATGTGATAGGTGGCCTGACTCTGGAATAGAATCGTGCGACAATGGTAACACAAGATTAGAGTGGTAGAAATTGCCTTTGTAGCATTAGCACATTTTCAATGTCTATGAATTACAGCCAGAAAAAAAGATTTCCAAGACATAGGAACAAATACTATATCATCCACGTCAGATCCATAATAACTACCAAATTGTATTTAGGAAATAGTTATCTTGATTCAGAGCGATGCGACGGGCGAAACGACTGCGGCGATGGGTCAGATGAAAGAAATTGTTCGGCTAATTGTACACGATTTCAATGTACTACAGAAGTGGATCAATGCTTTTCACTTTTTCGGGTCTAATTTTACAACATAATATTCGGTAACATAAAATCTTATCTGGCAGACTGAAATGTCCAATTCACTCTCACTCACTCTAATTCAACATTGTTATGTTCATGGAGAAATTCAGTTCTAAAAATTTCCCAGTGAGGACGCAATTGACAAACTGCAAACCCGCTGCCTTGGTTTCTTTCCATTTGAAATTGTATTGGTTGTATCCATACATAGTTACATTCTCTCTGCACTAGATGTAAACATCATCCTCTGATCCTTATATTTCGCTTATTGAATTCTTGTATGTTCAATAGTTCTGTGATATAGTGACCATCCGAGGCTGGAAAATTCAAATAATTCGACATGGGTCATGATCACGGGGTGACAAGTTAGGGAAGTTCTGTAGTAATTAGTTGTAAAACCGCTACATTAAAAAGTTACATAATTTTGCCTTCAAGCCGAAAAAGTATCACCTGAATTTTAACCGTTCAGGTTTGTGACAACGAAAAAGACTGTCAAAATGGTACCGATGAGATGAACTGTCTATACTATAATGGTCGATGTAAAGGATTCTTATGTACAGTTTTCCCACAATGCTTTGCAGCCCGATCCGTGAGCATATGAAAACAAATTTCCACAGAAGCGAGCATAATATATAATTCCCCGTTCTGTTTTCTCCAGGTTTGTAACGGACGAAAAGATTGCATAGATGGAAGCGACGAAACTGGATGCATCTTATCACCTGACCACACCAATTTTTACTGTAACACTACAACAGCCATTCCAATTGAACTGATATGTAATGGAAACATGGACTGTGTGAACGGTATTGATGAGGTAGGGGACGACAAGACTGATAATCGCTGTCAATTGCGTACATGTGTGTATATGATTTTCATCTCGCAGGATAACTGTTACACATGGTCACCATGGGATAACTGGTCCGAGTGTAATTGCCGGGCACCAACTAATGCAACACGCTTGCGGACCAGACTCTGCATAAAATTCAACCATTATTCAAGTCAGATAGATTCAAGTAGGTCGAAGTCAATAGGTTGCTTGTTGTAGGAACTAAATCTCACAGAATATCCACTGAATACAAATTTGTTTTTCCTCAGACGAGTGTGATGGAGGAAGAGTTACAGAGCAATCTAGTTGTACTTGCAATGAACTAACAACTGGTACGTGTTTCAACACTTTTTTCATTGTATTTCCCCTTGTAACCAGATTGAGTCGAGTACATTGTCAATTTAACAGACTGAAACAGCCTCCATAGCAGCTCCAAAGTGTTGTAGTTGTACGATTTAAGTAGCACTTTGGTGTTTACTGCTACTTAGTAAACTGCGGAATAATATGCTGTGCTCGTTTCAATGCTATAATATTCTGTGTACAGTAAGCTACTATAATTCTCGCTTTAACTGATATCCCGCTATATACAATAGCACTTCCTTCTCTTTTGGAAACACGGTGGATCGTCATTATCACTCTGTCCTCAGTCATTTTCTTGCTATTGGTAATCGGTGCTATGTTTGCCTTCCGTCGCAACAAGAGACTGAAATTGAACGGCCGGGAAATTCACAATACCAACAACCAGGAAGAAATGCAGGGAGAGTCAGTGCACGAACAACCGTACGACCGACTAGGAAATACTCCAATGGGAAGCTCACTGTCTCAGACAATTGGAAATTCGCCGCGCTCTGTAACAAATATGCCACTCCCACAGCCACCTAGCATGATAGGCAGAGAAAACCATTTGTATCAGAGTGTAAAATTATCAACTAGCAGAGCTCCACCAACAACGAATGATAACTACAGCACAACGCAGATCACAAGAACAAGTGAAGATGGCTATGATCACGTGAGGAGGTCGCAAGATAATGATACGTCATATGCGACACTGACTGACATATCTGCACTGCCGTCTAGCGGCGACAACTTATCGGTCTACTCTAATGAGGAAACCATTGTTGATCCCTATCGAATCGAGCACACGCCTTCGGAATCAGAAGCAAAGAGCGGTAAAAATAAGGAGGGAAACGACGAACAAAGTATAGAAGCCTTTGCTGATCCATACAGCATGAAAGGAATCATTGTATCATCGCCATCTACAATTTCGTTAAACGTACAACACTTTTCTTCATCAGATTCCTGGACAACAATCGCAAATAACACTGAAATACATCAACGTCGTCATTCCCAACCATAAAGAAAATATTGCAATAGTTTTGCAGCATCCCCCGCATGTAACTAACTTTAACAGTAGGTTCAACTGTGGTAACAATCTTGAATTGCTTCTAATTTCTTGGTACGTGAGTCAAATACATACGCATCGGAGCTTTAAAAGATGAAATAAAACAGGCGAACATAAACCATACTCTCACTCAGTTCCGGAAATAATATTCTTATGTGATTAGGTGACTAGAATTATCTGTAGTAAATGAACGAAGAATAAATATAAAATAAGTAAACAAATCGTCACAGCATAAAAAGTATATGCGGAAAATTAGTTAACCGTGCTTATAAGCTCTTGTATGATGGAGATTCCAATGAACATATTCTAACCAAACTCCTGAGGCACAGTGAGCTAGACAAACCAACTGATGTTAGCACATAAAATAAATATTGCGGGTACTTGCACCGCAGTTGAATCACACTGCTGTCGAACACGTCTACATAGGTGATTTGACTGCTCTTGTGTTCACTTAATTGAACGTTTCTTCAATGTTATTAGGATTAGATGTGGGCTTGACTATACGTCCAACGAATTTTAAGTTTAATATGTACGGTACTAGTAATTTGCACAAGATATTCGTCGAGTGTTTATATTTGTTCATTCGTGACATCTCAGGCATGAACCAAAGACATTTTAAAACCCAGAGAAGGTATGAAAGAATAAAAAGAATCGCTAAGTGGGGAATTTGTACTCATATTTTTCCAACTTCCTATGTTTAACAATTTTCCGAGCGACCTTTCGATCGTGTGTCATATGTTTTTCCGACGACAAAAAGATTAAATCTTGCGTTCCAAACAACACTGACCTTGCTGCGGCGCCATAGGTAGCATCGTACAGCCGCAGATCGTCCTCTCGATATTTCAATAAAACTCTGGAGTCCTTCAACAGGCTTTTTACCGGATGAAGATGTAAAGCGTAATTTTCTGAGATGTTATAAGAGTCATGCGATATGCAGTTTCTGCCATCCGTCCACGGATTAGGACGCTGAATAGAAATCTCCTCGATATGTATAGGTAAATCTGGCCTCTCTAAGTGGAGACGGTAAGGTAATTTGATGGAATAGTCAGCCAAATGGATACCGGCTATCTTCTTCTGCAAAATCATTGGTGGAAATGTAATTAGTTCAAAATAGAATCGACATTGCGAACATATTACGACATGAGAGTGATTGTTAATAAAAAGTAACGATAGGTAACAAACTTACTTTATCGAAGGTTTCCCACAGTTGATACCATTCCTGAAGAAATGTCGAGTTAGGCTTTGAGAGTATAACGCTATTACCTGTGTGTTTCATTATAAAAGACAATTTTAGATTTACAGGAAGTGTATGTTTTCTGCGGATGATCTAAATTTTAAATATCATACATACAACGGATTTCGAATATTAGTAGGTAACACATTCATATTGATATCCAAGTACGACATTAACTATATTAACTATAGTACAACCATGGAAACACTTCTAAAACTTTAAACCAACTTCCACAATTATTACAACTTACTTAGTGATATTTCAGTTGATCTACCAATTGTAAATTCAAAGTTTCGCAAAGGATCCAGTGATTTCAGTAACAACACATCAGAATCAAGGTATATCCCTCCATGTTGCAATAGAATCAACATCCTGGTAACAATTCAAAATAATCAGTATAGTTTACAATAAAATATCTCTCATTATTACATCTGTTTTAATTACTCAGTTATAAAAATTAGAAGCAATTTAAGTCAATCTAGTTTACGTCACCTGGCGACGTCAGTTTTGTGCAAAATCAGTGAAATTTCATTGCCATGCACGCATTCGGGCGCCCGAATTCTAATCACTCTTATGCAAGGGATTTCCGCTTTGGCTCTTTGCCAAAATTCGCCGCGGGGCTCAGTTTCGTCTATATGAAACAGGATATGATCCGGTTTCTGAAACCAAAACGAAAAAGTAAGTGCGAATAGTAAAAGGAAACTCAGCTCGAAATACAGATAGTACCGGTACCTGGTACGCTGCGACTGATCGCACAGATAAGTATTGGTAAAATCGGAATTCGATATCACCAAACCAAACGTAATGCACAATATTTGGGACCGAGTATGGGGTTTCGTTTGCTGGAATCAGAAAACCAGTAAAACATTGGAACACATATTGAAAGAATGAATAAAATAAAATCCAATATACGAACTTGCTTCGTCTTCTTGCCCACACCCAGTATTGGAAAATGGCAACTCGGTACAAATCAAGTAACTATTGTCAATATTCTGTTTCTGACAGAATTTTTTCAATGGATTCGTTGTAAAGCTGCTTCTGGCGGCTATCTGCTTCCATAAAGAACATTTCTAGAATTAGAACTTTGAATACACACACTATTTCAAAATAGTATGTAGTAAAAGCGTGAACGAAGTTACCTTAGACATTGTGAAGCGATTTTCTACAAGTAACCAAGTAGAAATAGTACAAATCAGAGCAAACGCGATAGTTATTATATAAACTTTATGCTTAGCTTGTTTACTACACCTCACCATCTTCTCTAGTCGATACATACTAAACTACCACTTGTGAGTTTAACGCTCTCGAACAAGAAGAAGATATTTTTAGTGAAGATCGCGTTTCGCCCGAGGCTTTAGCAGTAAAATTCGCCTCAAGTTATTCTCAACAGGGTCTGACGGAGATACAGGGGCGGTTGCCCTGGGCGTAAAATTCTTAGGGGCGCATAATTTTCTGAATATCAAAATGTTCAAACATTTTACGCAGTTTTTCAACATATCGGAGCAAATAAACGTTGTCACGTAACATTTGACAGTATTTTTCTCACTACTTACAGCCATATTATCTCAATCTAATTATTATTGGCCAATTACATAACGGCTATCAACATCGTGATTTCCCGTTTGAAGGTACTGCCAATGTAGTGCTCCATCATAGAGTTAAACATGTGTGCCGATAGGAGGCGCAATACACTTGCCTCACCCCGGGTGTTGGCAACCCATGCTACGCCATTGGTCACCAGTGAGTTCATTTTGATTTTATCACACAATACTTCATCCGTAACGCGAAGATAGCATACAATACTGCGATGTAGAAATTTAATAACCAAATGGAATTCTAACGCGCCGGAATTCAAAGCTGACAGTACCGGAAATGTGCGAATAAATGAAGAATTCAAATTTAAACTCACTAATTCCTAATAATATTGAAACTGACATCTTTTCGCCAATTTTTTCTTGATTTGATACAGAAGAAATATAATATTACCATTAAAATTTGATTCAGTACCGTCTTCACCCATAAAAATAAGTGAAAAAAGGGTTGTATAGGATGCAGGACTTTTACCAGCGTGTTTAATCGAGAGTGGTACTCATTGGAATACCGATGACAGTTGAAAGACTTCCCAGGTATCGTGACCACCCCCCATCACAAATAGAAGGTAATATCAGTGCTATTTGGTTTGTATCTCGTGGCATATATAAATTACTAGTAATATCTTATATCCCATGGGTTATCTGCAGTCATGCACTTGCCCAATATCATTGTGAGGTTTATTTCAAATTCTTAAGACATTAAATTATCTTTTCTCACTAAGAAATATTTCTCTTGTAATAATATTTCTTCCAGTACGCCTTCCACCTTCGTCTCACATATTCCAATTTTATATCAAAGAAACTGAACAGAAATTCTCTTTTTTAACCTACCTCACATACATCCATGTAACTGATATTCTTCCGTTATCTAAACACGATTATTCAAGAATGTATTGAACACTCAATCTGAACAAAGATAACTGCTAACATTCGCTACCATCTGTAAAAATACAGCAGAAAATAAATTACATTTCCTTTTACAAAATGTAGCCAGAGTCAAACTGATAAAAAGAACATATGCAAAATGCATAGAATCCAAGTTCCATTTATTCGTCAACACCAAGAAAACCTTCAACTTTGTGAAAATTCCTGCCTGGGATTATCGACTACAGCACTATCATAGAGTATTTGTAACTATATTAGATGTATGAGATATGTAATGGATTTGTCAATTTGTGTTGAGTTTGACAACTGAGCTGTGTTGTTTTATCAGGTGAATAACCTTTTACTATCAAAGTGGTGAAAATAGCTCAAACATAGCACAGCTAAACACCAGTATTGAACAGCCGCAATGGTCGTCAACATAGTTGTCATAAAAACGCTGTGCCAAACGCCAAAGGGATATTTACGAAATTTTGCATGGAAGTCCAAATGCCTAATTCGAGACAAAATAAAATCTTTTGGCCTGAAGTTCGGTATACAGCTGAGCAGAAGGCACAGCTGGCTTCGCGAAAAAAAAATATACCAAGCTGCGAGGCAGCTAATTCAACTATAAGAACGACAAACAATTATATATTCAGCGTTTAAAGCCTGTTTAATTTGATACTGTTGTTCAATCCACTCTGTATGTGAGCGATATGAATCTCGATATTATCTTGAAAAGATTCTATATTTTCTAAAGATAATTTCTTTTTGATATCGTTCATTGAGTCCAATACCGATTTAAATTCGTAAGGGTTGGCGTTATTCTCTTTTAAGAATTTGATCTGTAACATTACTGCTGTCAACTCTGTGACCAGACTAGTCAGCCCGTCATTTTTGACCGCGCATTTCCCACTGCTGGTAATGTTTTTACTGCAGACCATGAGCTCTGCGCTTTGCAGTGCGTCCTGTCTTATGTGCAGCAACTGGTCATAGATCATGTTATGTTCTGGGGAGAGTTCGTGGCAAAATTGTTGGACCCCGAGCAAAAAGCTATTCAGGTCCTTGTTAATGCGCTCTAGATCAAGAATAATAGTGGCATATTTCTTCTGGAACTGCAAGGAAATTTTTTCTCCGTACGAATGACTCTTTTCTGCCTGGGAGTTCATGTGTTCGAGCAGTTTGATGTTCTCCTTCTTGATCAGTAATATTTTAGACAGCCTCGTGACCTGGACTAAAAAGTTAACCGGAAATCCCCCCAAGGTTCCACCACCTCCGGGGAATTTACTGCGGAGTGGGGACTGTCCCAATATAGGGTCGTGTTTGCTTGTTGGACTCTGGAGACTGTCGTTGAGATCTGACTGTACTGAAGTTACCAGACTGTGAGGAGGACGTCTGAGTTCTGTCAACGAAGATAACTGCATCGTTTCTTGAGGTTCGTCACTGGCCACTTCAATGTCCAATGTATCTTTGGTGCCTAGCGCTTGTCTATCCAGACTAACCCTATATGATGAATTTGAAACGTCTATAGCGTCTATACGCCCACTAAAGAGCCCGTCATTTTTACCCCGGAGTCTGACGGTTACTCGGGTCCCAAGAACGAGATGCATCGGTATTTCTTTCGGAAGATCCGTGAACGTCATTGCATTGTCATAGGTGTTCTTGCGCTGCTGAAGAAGGCGTATTTTTTGTCTCTTTGCCTCAAGCGAATTCCGTTCCTCCGTAAAAAAGACCTGAGAACACCTTCGAGGCTTGCCAATCAGCCGCCTGATTTTGGACCAGTGTGACCTGGTGAGGCGCTTTGTTTTCAATTCCTGGAACGATTCTCTGAGGCATATTAAGAAGTCGTTATCGCCTTTGAACAATGGTGCGTCAATATGAGAGTAGAACCATTCGTAAATGCACATTTTATGAGCTTTTGGCAACTTCAGTAAGTTTTTAAGTCGAGTTCCTATTTTTCTGGCAACCACACGATCATTAGAATTGCCGACCTCCGATGTTCTCGTTGAAATATCATTGGGTGGCAATAGGCTGACAAACGATTTGCTGTTAATTTCAACAATTGAAGAAGAAGGAATCGAATTCCTGGCATGTTTGGCTTCCGTTGACTTACTGGATTGCTCGTTTGGCGCTTCGTCATCACCGTAATAAATCAACCTATTCCGTTTACGATTCCTCTGAGGCCTGTTAGGGGACATTGAGTTTGGGGAAAATCCCATCATGCTGAAGCTGCTTTTACCAGATTTCATGGCAAATCGGGCATTGAAGTAGCAACGCTAGATACCATTCAGTGCGAAGGGATTTTAGCAAAGTTACAGCAGAAGGAAGTTTCAGTTTCTAGATTCAACTTTGTGCGGACACGCGATGGCGCCAAAGAGAAAAGCGCCAATTTGCGGAAGACATCCAGCGGAATGACACATAAGCATTTCACTGAATATTGGACACGAAGACACTACTACATCCTCCTCAAGCACATTTTGTTACCACGGATGAAGCAGAGAAGAGCACATTTGTGCTACCTCTACGGTTTCCGAGTAGGAACTCTTTGCAGACAGCCAAAAAATGTATAATGTTTACCGAATAAATTTCGAGACAATAACTGCAAACCCAAATTGTTACTGCTAATTACTATATCTTGTTTCATAAGTAAGATTCTCTACTGTACTACCAGTCTTTTAATAATAAATAATAAATATTTAAAGACTATGGTACTACGATATGTCTGAAAAACATGTACTATATATAATAACATAAGCAGTATGGTAATTTTATTAGAAACAAACATGATAGATAAGATGAAATCCACAATTAGCATACAGTAAAAAAAATCATTTGAATCAGCCCTTTACAGTTGCAATATTTTCCACTGTTGAAATAGAGAGTATTAGAAGTGCGTGAAATGTGATCTGTCATAGAATTGTACGGACCCAAAATTCAAGACGACATTGCAATGGCACTTATTTCTGCAGAAATAGCAAATGTAACATCATTGCTTCCGATTCCATCTCTAACTGGTGTCGAAATGACAACTGGCAAGCTGGTGAATTAACAAATACGGATGATAAATAATACAAGAAAAGCAAACGCAATAAAATGATTTCAATGTACCTCTCAGTTCCCAAATTCAAGGGAATACTTATTCCTGTATGATTCCTTGGCTTTTTTCTATTCCTTCCTGCTGTATTTAGGACCGCCTGGATACCTATTCCCCTACCACGGGCCACACTAAGTGGAGTCATGGGTACTCTGTCAATATCTCTCTGCTGTGGTCTGGTAGGCGTCGTCCCCTCTACGTTGATGACCGGGGCCACCGGTGTATCAAAAGATCTACTCAAAAATGGGGATTGAAAGCAAGATAATAGTAGAGGTACACCAACAATTTTCCAGCAACACATTGTTCGGCACGGCGATATTTTTGTCCAAGATACCAGAAAATCTGTGGTGCACTTGCATTAATTCACAGCTCTAACAATAATAATCTCCTCACCTTTCAAACCGTTTCAAGTCAAATTCAATTTCCTTTGCCAACTGTTTATCAGCTGCTAAGATATCTTGCACTTCTGTTTTGTAACCCTGGTTGACGAAATACTCAACAGTTATTTTCCAGCAACAAGGTGTTGGTATTTAGCATGCATTGCAAACATTTAAGCAATCCAGACATGGGAAGTGTCACAGACCTTATTCAGTACCAGTCTCATTAGTAATATTACATTTTGTTACATAAATTTCCAACTTAAATTTATTAGAATACGTTAATAGGATTCACAACTATATTGAATAATATATTTTTCTGCTTATTACAACGGAATATTTATATTCTCAATTGTAATGAACATCCAGTCCAGCTACAGCACTGATTTAAGCCAGAATATAGTTTTTACCATGTGTTTAAACTTATCCAATGTTACAGTAAACACTTTAGGTGAAACAATGTTTTATCCTCATAAGCTTCCCCAGTTACCGTTTCTATTTACAGGATTGTTGGTCTGATTGCATTCAATCATGACAAGTAATACACAGTACCTTCATAACTTCCTTCAGGTAGAGCATGACATTCCGAAGTAGAGGGCTCTGCTTCGCAACCATCAAGTTTTTCAATGCAATGATAATTGGGATTATGTTTTCAACCAGATTGTATTTCATCACCTGAAAGCAAATATAAGATAGTTATTATGTCTGGTAACCTATTCATGTTAAAGCTGCAAGTCAAACCTGGGATATGATTTTTTGATGCAACACATTTTTAGCTTTGGCTGCGGTGACAGCTTGAACTTCTTCCATTTCCACATCGTCATCAGAAGATGCCTTCATGCACTTAAGTTTTATATCCTGCAATGAAATAGGAATACCAATTAGGCAATATTGAACATCATTGTTGGTTAAAAAAAGATATTTGCCAAAATCGAAACTCTGTGATGCTGGCTGTATCCAACCTAAATCAAGTATGGCTACTCTTTCCATTCCTTTGAACATTCTAAAATCTAAAGGGTTTTAAACTCTCAGTTAATTTACTCAAACTTTAGTCCAAGTCAAGTCAGATGGATGACTCGTCTTAGTAAGACTTTGGTAGTCACTAATTCATAGATTAAAATAGGCATCTAATTTTCTGCTCAAGCCTTCTTTTCTGTGATGTTTCAGCATATAAAAATGATACATAATTCAGATTGAGCCTATGAATGACATAAATACATACAAGGTTTAAAAATTACATTGATAATTAGAGACAAGAAAAAACGATAACGCAAAAACAACATGGAACATAAGTGTTACCTCACAACATAAAATGTCCAACGAGTCAATAAGAATATCTTTTTCAGAAAGTGGGATGATTCCATCAACATATGCGTCTAGCACATCCTTACAGAGCTTTGATGTCGTGTTGAACCTGTGATCGTCATGCATACGTTGCAACATAAACTCGTAAATCTTGAAACGACTTGAGTAGTTTTGCTCGCCTTTGAGATTGAATAGGCTGTGGAAACAACAAATGACTAGTAAGGAAGAACTCAGTAAATTTTCTCAGTAAAAATAGGAGGCCTGGGAGTGACTTAGATCCAAATCAACATATTGGTCAAAATGTAGTGGGGTCGTAGGTTGGAGAATGGTTGTATTATATAGTACCTCCTGGATTCTGCCAGAGTAAATCATTTAGTTATCACTGATGTGCTCACCTGCGTTCCCTCTCCGTTTTTGTGAAACGATTGTACACATTGTGTTTCTCATAACCGTTGAAATAGAAAACAGCTTCCACAAAATATCTGAAATAAAAATCTCCTGGATTTTCAATGAGTCTCTGTTC
>QXVX01011404.1:20999-37442 GCA_013436065.1 Halocynthia aurantium
CTTTGTCCAACTCAGCTAAACCCAAAGATTCGAATAGGCCAGTCAATACTTCTACGGAGCATTCCATATTACCTGATCCTAAATTCTGAACGAAAACTTCAAGATCATTTAAATGAGCGCCAAACTCCATAACCCTTGACCCTTCAAGAATATTGAACTAGAATTACTCAACAATTTATCTGTCGCGTTTCGTTGACATTAGTAAAGATGTGCTTCTACTATTGGTAATAAATCCAAGTTTTCACTTCATATTGATTTAGCATTTAGCGAGAAACTGTTATCAATACAATCTCTAATCTATCTGCCTAATGTTTATCTATTAGCCTTATCCATTATCGGGACAAGGGGGCAAGATCAAAAACTGGCGGGTACGTAGGATTTTAGTCAGAAAATATGAAACAGCAGGTACAGCGGCTTTTCGTGCCTTGTTACCTGAAGTACAGCATATTCTAGCCTGGTCTCAACAACTTAATAATAATTTGAATTGATAAACTCCTAACTCAGAATGTTACTGGACACCATGATGAACAGCAGCGCTTACACATATTTCTTTCCATTGAATTCCATAAATACATTTTTCAATATAATGATAGCACACGACGATATATTCAACAAATGATTGACGCAGTAGTAATAGCCTATTTTGAGCATAGAAAAGATCTTCCAACAGGCAACGTCCATTAGGCGTGTTCTAGTTCTCCGCCCTGAATGGTCGTCTATCTGTGGAAACTTCCAGCAAACCCGATGGCAATGTATTCCTTTGTAATAATTAAAACCAGAAATACTGTTTGGCTCAATTATTTAGAAACATCGATTCATTATCATCCCAGCGCGATTGTTCTGGAAAATGTATTGATGGTTGCTCAGGTATGACATGATTTCCGTGCTCCCTACCTCTGCCTCTCCCATTCATCGGCAATCCAGGGTTGTTCTTACTCTAAAATAAAAGATTAATTGTTGAGGAATACTCAGTACCGTGGTTTATCAAACGAAAGCCGATAAAATACCCGATACATGTTGTTGGGTTGATGCATAGGTGCGTGATTATTCACAATCTCGTCGTTTCCGACCATGTTGCGCAGAAAATCTTCTTGAGGCTGCTTTCTTCCCATCCCTCTCATGTTAACTCTATGGCCGTTATGAAAACGACCATGTCTCATTCCATGACCGTCTATGTTGCCCCTTTTTGAATGGAATTAATTTCAGTTTACAGATAGCGAAAATGGATTCCTACTGTTACATTATCTGATCGAACCTTCGTGAAGGTTATATCATATCCTTGTGATAGCCTTTACAGTTTACATCACAATGACACGAGAAAAAGATATAGGAATTTGAGACCTATTTTAATTTGAGCATAGGTAATTTAAGAACACATTCATACCATAACAACATACCTGTGGTGTGCACCGTGATGCCTCCTGGGAATTCCTTGATGATGTCGTCTACCGTGCTTATGGAGGCGCTTGTCTCTCCCTCGTCCCTGACCTCTACGTGGATCGTGCATCTCATGAGGTTTATGTAGCTTATTGCAACGCCTATGCTTTCCCGCTTGCAGCCGTTCGTTCTGGTGCATAGCTCTAGGATCCTGATTAGCCGCCCACACAGGATCAAACTTTTCATCCTTGCCGTAGTTTTGCGATACGGATGGATATGCTATCGACTCGTCGTCAGACATCTGCAATAGCGGAAAACGCTGTTTTGGAGGTACCGGGCGAGGTTCATTGTTGTGATCGCTAGCGTTATCGCTTTCAAGTGCTTCTCTTATCCAGTTAGGCAACGACTTTTGCGTCCTGCGGTCGTTGTAATTGAGTGAAGCTGCATCTAGTTCCTGAGGATACCTGATTTGCACAATAATGTATTGTAATGCGCTGTAATTTGATTCGTTAGTTTTCTATAGTCCTTTAGTGATGGTATTTACGACGCGTACGTAATTGAAGATAAAGTTAAGAAGTTTTGTTCTGCCTGAACGTTTCAGAGCTATGTATCATATTAAACTCCTGCGTCACGGTGAAGGTAGTAATAGAAGTATTATGATTAGAAGAAGAAGTATTATTACTATTTATTGCACAGTAATAAATGTTGGACAGCTCCTGCTTGGTTGCAGCTCTAATTTAAACAAATGATCTGAACAATCACCGGTAATTATTTTTTACACATCTGAATTAGAAATTAGAAAATGCTACAACATGGGTATCATAAAACAAATTAGTCAGAAATGCCATGACATGGGTCTTACGCATACAAATCCCTATTAATTGTAGTCAACGTTATTTCATAAACAGACCTACCTTGGTGTAATGTTTACCATCGAATTCAGCCGCCTCCTTTCACTGAAAGAACGATTAGATCCCAATTGATTCCTTTGCTGACCTTGGTATTCACGATTGTTTTGCTGATCGTTAAATCGCTCGCTATTTGTTCTGCGAATCTTCTTGGGCAACGAGCGATTGTCCCTTTCGATGATGGAGCCTTCGCTATAGGCAGAATCTTTGTCAGACATACTACAGACCAAATAACAACAAACAAAACTAGGATTGAGCTACAATTATTATTATTACTTTTTCACCTACGGGCCAAGACTTAGAATGAGACCTGGACCTTTTATCGCAAAGGCAATAGGTCATTAGAGTCATACTAAGTACCTGTGCTGTCGTCTGTGACTGCGCCTGTGATGTTGTTTTCTACTTTGCGAGCCAGTAAAATCGTTCCTAGATATAACTGATATAGGCCTTTCCAGCGATTCTCTATTTGGAGTGCGTCTTTTTTCGTTCGGCCTGTGTTGAAAATTAATAATCAAGATCTGATTTAACCACAAGAGGAGCAATTTTCCGGTTCTTACCCGAAGCGTCCACTTTGCCCTCTTCTATGAATCGGCGCATCGATCCTTAAATCTCCTAGCTCGTTCTCAGGCGGATCAATTTGACTTATGGTGTTCTGGATAATTTGGCCGGGTTGATCTTGCCCGCTGAGAGATTTCTTGTCACCAGCATTCGATCTAGTGTCAGAATTTTTCTCAAGATCTTTTTCTTCGTCCTTTTTATCATCTTCGTCGTTGTTTTGATTCTTGTACACTTTCCATGACCAGAAGAGACAAGCGACGAAGGTAATGACCGAGAGAAAGCCGAAGGCCTGACAGACAAGGTATATAATTTGAGCAAGTTTCAAAACTGCAAGGAGACGAGATTCAATGTCGCTAGACCAGTCAGACAAACAAAACGTGTATGTAGCCTGAGGCTAGCTTATAATTTTTATGTTACACGTTCCTATTACATCAGATATATAGAGCTATAAATCTGAACTCGATATACTGTGGTAATTAATCCTAAAGGTTCCAACTTGTTTTAATTTTAACCTACCGCCCCTGCATTGAGTGCTGGATTACCGTCGGAGTTGCTGGCTGCTAGACAAGCGCCGATGAAAATTATGAATCCACAAAAAACAAAGTAAGAGAGTTCCTGAAAGACAAGTAATATGTACAATTAATTTCCATTAAGCGTTGGCAAGAAATAATATTCAAATGAAGGGATATGAATGTCGTTAACGCTTACCAATTTGATCCAGGATAAACCTGAAAAAGAAAATATGGTTACCAACTACATCGGGGTCACAAGTTCGTTGGAAATTTATATACTGTATGTATTGCTGCTTATTGCAAACGATTGTAATATTGTATCCTATGTATACAATGTAGAGTAAATTACTAGCGCGGTTAACAAGGTCATAATGGGTACTATAACAAGGTCCTAAATGTGGTTTTTGTCATATTGCTGAAAGTTTAATGGCTGAAGAATTTAATACTATAGAGTGGTTTCAATGGGACTTACCACAGAGTGTAGCGCCTCGAGAATCAGCCAAAATCGTAAAGAACAAATACGAACTGATAATCGCACTCAATACGAGAACGATGCAGTAAAATGTGTAAATTGCTTTACTCGGCCACGTGATAACGACGCAGATGAAGGAGACGACCAAGAGTAACTGGAAAAATAAGAAGGAAGCAAAGTAATGGACTGAATCAGCAGGAATCAAAATGCAGCATACAATTGGTGAAATAAAGATCATTTATATACAATAAGTTTCATCACCAGAATCTCTCAAGATTATTGTCTGTAAATTCAGAACAAGTGTATTCCACCGCTCATTATTTTTATAGCGTTTCGTATTAACATTCCATGTGGAATGAATGCGGGTATGTAGAATATAAATTTTCCAGGTATATATTGCTTGCTAGCATTTTTAGTTCTCTTTCTCTCCGGATGTAACCAAAAGCTAGTTTCTGTTATTTAAGTCCATTACGGAATTCCTTTACCGAATAAAATTTAAATCAAGATGTCATCTCAATCAAGATATCCAGTCAATACCACAGACACATATCGCTGAGGCTTGAAAGAGCTCAGAATGTAATATAAGCAATCAAAATCAACAATAAGTGTGTGTGTATAAACAGGAGAAAGGGGAATTTCAAGTCAAACACTAAATAGAAGAGGTATTGAGGCATGTAATGCTCACGAGCTCTTCCCGTGATTAAGACGTGATTCATTTATAGTCGTCGTCGAGTCACATAATTGCAGTCGTTTAATTACGAATACGTCGAAGTCTCGTTTATCGATTTCCAAAATCCGGTGATTTAGTTTGCCAATAGTTAACAATCGTAACAATGATATGATGAAACAAGACTAACAGCTCCAGTTTGACAAGTGACATTTGATACTCACAATTTGCAGAATACGAATGAAGCCTTTCAGAGTTCGCGGATATGTCATATCAAGTTCAAATCCCATCATTTTAAATTTCTTTTGTTCCTTTTCTTCTTCCTCTTCTTCAAATTCCTTTTCATTATTTTCGGTTTCGTCAAAGTCCTCGTCGTTGGCAATTATCTCTGCGAGCGTCCTTGACCCCGTACGCACTTGTCCATCAGGATTGAAGGTCAGCATTTTCCCGAATTAATTAATCAGACCGGATTTCTACTGATCGTCTGCAATTTATTCACAAAATATCATCAGTAATGTAAAGCTTATATTATTGCGTCTGGGATCACAATGCTATAGTACTATAATATGTACATTGCATAGTTAGCTCAAGACCTCCTTGCATATTCTGTCGTTATGGTTATATCTTCCTCAACCTATCTAAAAATTAATTTTCTGTTGAGTGTTGGTGAAATCCAAAACCAACAGTTGAATTTAGTCAGTACTTACAATGATGTAACTGAGACGTTAGTTTGACATAGCCCGCAGAGAAGACTAATAAAAATGTACACTACACAGTACGACCCCGGGGCATATAATCCGATTGGCCCACGTCATACCGAGCTCTTTCGCTCGCTGGTTACATTCCTATCTTACATCTTGTCATGCTGAATTGGGAGAGTCGATCCAAGACTGAAATTAAACAAATACTGTATGTATAGAAATAGGCCTAACAAGACGTATTGCAGGCTCAGGTTCCCGTTACATTATGAGTGTCCCTTATCCGGAATGCCTTGAACCCAAAGTGCTTCGGATTTTGGAATATTCGGATTAAATAATGAGTTGGGGTTATTAGTTATGTTTCATATATACATTATTCATAGTAATTCATACAATAATTTGTAAACAATACAAAATTTGTATGGCTTTGAACCATACTGGTATCTGCAGGTCTTTTGGGTATTTTCTATGATATCTTTCAACCAGAGCAACCAATAAGAAAAAAAACATTAAGTGATGTACGTATGTCTTGTGGTAAAAATGATTGGTAACAAACCACCACTTGACCTCAACATGGGCAAATCATGTGAGGAACTTCCACTCTTTGACGTCAATGTTGGCGATCAAAGAGTTTCGCAACTCGGATTCTGAACATGTATCAGGGAATGAATTAACATTTTCTGCATAAATTTCACCTGGGCCTGAATTCATGCAACGCGTCTAACTGTTATCATAAGGGAAATGCATGAGAAACGACTCCTCTATCAGCAGACTATAGTTTTATTACAATATGATTAATAAAGTGCTGCATAGTATAACATATTACCTAGAATCGGACTAATTCACTCCCCAAGGCATATATGCATGAACTATGTCGACTGAGACAGAAAAAAGTGCAGGAATGTGTTAAGGAATGATGGGATTACAGGTTACTGAAGGCAAAAATCAATTATAAGTACCCAAATATAAGCAATTTTAATAAACAACACACATAATCGCTGCCTCTAATATTTCAAAGCAGAATAATCTATGCATCTCTTACATTCTTGTGCTCGATCTTTTATGAAGAATCAAATTGTCATGAATACGGTCAAGCAAATTGTCCAATAACACATTAACACAGTACAATAGTGCAGTCGATGGTAAGTGCTAATTTGATAGCAACAGAAAGGAAGGCTAGATATACATTGCTTAAAACCTCTGCAGAGAAAAATAAAATAAAAATTTCATTATTGACAAACCGATTGAGATGAATGAGAACTTGTGAAAATGTCAGAAATGATGGTTAACTTGTAACTAACCTGTATACTGGTACACTCATGTAAAGGATATGCCTTCACAAATATGAGGATGGCAATTGATAATTGGCACGGAGTAAAATTACCATCTTACTTCTCAATAACTATGGTAATTCTTTGGATACTTGGATGCAGTAAGAATCTGAGATGTTTTTCCGGGTTCACTATGTATCATCAGCAAGAAAAATGCTTTTTTCCCCCGTCCTCTAAATATGTTAATCTTAGTAAAGAGATTATTCACAACATTAAACCATGAGAGATGTAAATAAGCGATAACAATAGGAGTGACCAGAACGCACTCTTTCAGTAAATTAATAATGAAAATTAAGGCATTATAGCAAAATAGTTTCGCAGGTGCAGAAGCAATAGACAAAACAGAGATATGGAAATAGGGTGTTCCATGTTTTGGAGAGAATGAATGATACGATTAGGATTGGAAAGAATTTCATTTACCGTTGTTATATAAAACAATATTTATATATTTAACCTCAATTCCAATCGAAAAGATCTGAAATATTTTAGATATCAAATTCCTAACCTTTTTATATTACAATTTTCACTTAGTCTGACAACTCTGGTCATATCTTGTTAAGCAACAGCACAAGAAGTAATCTTCTGCAGCAAAACACAAGCATACCAACAACTACCAGTTAAATTAAAGTGATTAAAAAATGGTTATAACAATGGATTGGCTGTTGCGGAATGATCTTTCATTAAAATACAATGTCACTGATTTTTGTTAATCTCTACAGGGACACGTGTTACTTGATCTTAAAGGTCACTTGGTCATGAGTTAATTAAGGCAAATCTAAAGTGAGAAAAAAAACACGACCTAGGTTAGTATGAGTATATTACAGATATTATAATTAAATAAAAAATAAATTTTACACCGTGCGTTGTGCAATTGGTCCAGTATGGAAATAAACAGTCGAATCGACGTATCTTGCATGGCTCGCAGGCACAATGTGCATTTTTTTAGGAGAGGATATTAAAAATGTCACTCAAACTTTTTCGACGTAATTCCCAGGAAACAGGCCTTCCTTGTTTTTCACTCGGCCAGTCCACCATCCAGAAGGATCTGTTGTAACAAAACATGCCAGAAATGCTCTATGATAGCGAGAGAAATGGAAGTAAAATACGAAGTAAAAATAATGGTCATATTAGTTAGCAAAATCCATCCAGGTAGCAGAAGATTTTTTATAATTTTTGTGGAAAATTTTTAAATAATAAAATATTCCCCAACACTAACTAACTAACTAACTATTTCCCGCTTCTTTGTTCACTACCAATTTTATATTTTTCCTTCGAAGGAAATAGAATGCCCAGTATTCAATCGGCACTGTTGTCCATAAAATCGGATTGTGTGAATTTTAATTTTTATCTATTTTTCCGCCAAAAATTGTGAAACGAGATTACGGGCTTGACAATTTGCTTCCCTATTGGATCAAATTTTATGGCATTTCAATCCAATCTGACATTACCTTCTTTAACAATTTCAATGATATCATCAGTGCTGAAGCTCACTTCATCCGTGTCCTGAGCGCTGTAGTCGTAGAGTGCCTGAGATTATAATACAACAACACTTGCAAAATCCAAATAAATATTACAAAATAATGACTTCAGTTAGGGTTTGCTTACTTTGCATTTGGGCAACGCGGGTTTGAGATTTGGTTTAGGTTTAGGCCTGCTTCCTCCAGGCACAGGACGATGTGACTTTTGCTGTGATATGCGACGCTGAAGTCTAAAAGAAGTTCAAAGTTCACAATTTTAGAAATAGATATCAAAGTCTAATTTCAAAAAATTCTGTTTCCATTTGATATTAACTTTATCAACACTGCTAATAATAAATATAACCTTTTGCTTAACACTAAAAGGACAATCATTTATCAAACGGTCGTTTTTAATGTTTTTAAACTTTGAAGAGCATAGTATATGTTACAATGTGGTACATTATGATACAAGCAGATCATCTGAAAAGATATACATATAGGATCATCTACAGTCAAAAAGATGGCGCACTTCTAAAAAGTACTTTGAAATTTTTGGTATCACTATCAAAATGGCTATAGTTACCTTATTCTGAGTAAAATACATTATGCTCTACTAATCATAAAGTCAACAAAAGTTCAGGCCGTTCTGCAACAGGATGTGAATGCTGGCTAATTGAACGAAACTGCTTAGACAATTTAATATAAACTTACCCAGCAACCCCAGCATCAGGAGTCTGCATGAATGCTGCATTCGTCGTGCTGTTGCTAGGAGCACGGGCTCGGCGCTGCTGTCCCATCTGTGGCAGCTTCGGCTGGGCATGTTGACTGTGGCTCGGAAGTCTCCCACGCGGTTCTCCTGCACAAATCGACAAACGTCATTAATCAAACTTTGGTTTCAGTTTGCCACGCGATCTAAATCACACGGCAGCCAGTCAGCTCAAAGACCTCCTGCTTAGGTTGGTCAAACTGAAAAGACACAATTAACCCACACACAAGCATAATTCCTAGACACCATAAAAAATGATGAGAAGTTTTATGAATCAATTTTCTTTGTGGTCGTTTTATATAGATTTTTATTTGTCATTATTTATTAGCATTTTAAATAAAACAAGGGGTCCATCTAAAACAATCAATCCTCCTTTCTACATTTACAATGACAATCATTCCGGTGAGAGTAGTCGTTTCTAACTACCGGTAAATATACCAGAAAGATCTGGTAAACATTGGATCAACATATCCACCAATAATGTTGCAATTTCTAAAGTCCATTCTTCATGGGATATCACGGTAAAGTAGGGAATATAGGCTTGGTTGAAGCAAAATTGTTGCTAACAAATTAAGTTCCAATTTATTCAAAACGTCATCGCTTAGTCAGGACTTTCTTAAACTGAATCTTGTTCCGAATTTTGTGGCTGTTCTGGGATACATGCCATTCAACAATTCAAACCAAGAGACCAGACTTCCTCAGCTGAATACAGACTCTCAGTATAGGATGGAGTACATAATTTTGCAAATTCATTTCGTCAGGGTGCATGGCATCAAATATACATAGACCACCCACCTCATGTAGGCCTTCGCAAAATGCTGTAAATTTTTATCTCAATAGCAAATCTTTTATCACTTCCTAGAGATGCTCATTCGGAAAATTAAACGAAAAACATTCTGAATACCGCTACACATGACAGGAAATTCATAACGGTGAGATTTAAATTCTCATATTAGGCAGAGAAATAGTACAACAGAATAATTAAATCACAAAAAGATATCATGCTTGATTGGTCCATGCATAATACAGCGGATTTGTTCATAGTGTTGTAAAGGCAAATACTGTACTCATGGAAGCTTTCACTGGCTCATTCGCAAAGCCAAAAAAACATCACTGATCTTACCATAACCGTGCATTCTTCCGGGCCCATGACCTGGATTCCTGGGTGCCACTCCGCCCTGGCCGTATGCATTATTGCGGGTATGTGGTTGTTGATACTGCTGTCTTGGATTGTGATGAGCGTTAGGTTGGGGAGCGACTACAGAAAAAACTGAGGATTCCACGGAAGGAAAGAAAATAAATTAAACCACACCCGGTGCTTAAGAAAAATAAACGGACTAAAATTATTTCAACAGAAAAATATAAGTTAACAAAAATATATCAGTTTGGTAATACAATTAATACGGTTGGAACAAAGGAATCAGGATTTTTTTTATCAATTTCAATACCACTAGGCTATATAATGATCTCAGGCATAACCCAGTTACCTTTTCCCAGGAAACTGGAACCTTGCTAATCGAACATGTTGATTGATGTAAAAAATGTTTCATAGTTGTATCATTAAATTAAGACAATCTTTGAATAACTTACTATCTCGGAATAGATATTTTTGATGAGTGGCTTTTTTTAGAAATTTATGAAACGATAGTAATATGGAGGTCACATTACATTTTGACTGGGCAAATGTAAAAAAGGGTACATAGGAAAATATGTATAGTAATAGTTTATTCTGGGTAAAATTGTGTCTTATTCTGCATTGTGTTCAATATGGTAAAAACTGTATTTTCAACAATTTTCCAAGAACCAAATAACCCCACGACAGATAAATGATGGTAGTGAATTAATCAATTAATATTATTGTATGGCAAGACATTGAGGAATTAGTATCGATATAGAAAGTGAGTGCATAGCCAAACAGGTTAATATTTGAAAAATTAAGGTAGCATACAAAATTGTAGAGGAATCAAAAGAATAGGATGTAAAATCATTAGTATGCATTACCTCGCCCTTGCGGTGCATAGGATGACTGGACAGTGGATTGCCTCCCGGAACCTTGTGGCGGGGGAGGCTGAGCACCGAACGGTGGTGGAGCCTGTGCCCTACCGCCTCCGTGATTTCGAGGAGGCCCAGGAGCGTGACGGGGGGCAGAATGCCCCTGCTGTCGTGACTGCTGTGGCCTGCCTTGATTCCCTCTTTTTTGCCTCATGTTTTTAACCTCGGGTTCTGTAACATGAGGTAGTGGGTTAGACTCTGAACATTCTAATAGGAGTTCTCATAGAAATTCTGGCTTAGAAGCTTACTGGAATCTTTAGGAAGACCTGATCCTATACTGACAGTGAGCACTTTACTCGAAGGCTTGATAACAGCAACGTCGCTGTTGCCCCGAGTGAAATTCACATGACGAGTGCCGCCGCCTCCCCAACCTTCTTTCTTGACTCTGACTTCGAGTCTTCGAGAAGAAGTACAGGAAAATAATGTTAGATACAAAATATTGCAACTTATTGCAACAAGTAAAGGATAGTACTGCATTGGGAGCCTTTTTTCTAGCGTTAATAAATAATTAAAATACAACCGCTCTATAATAGGATATTGATTAGTGCACTAAAAGTTTTATTTTGACCATGGAGATAAAAGTGCACTCACGTGTTGGCAAATGAGATTGTTAACTTCCTCTGTGTCTTGGCTTCGTATTTTTTTGTCAAAATATGAAGAAGTTCCGTCTTGAAAATCGACTCCAGGAGGGAATCGTATTCGTTCGCTACTTGGAGCACAAAAAAATCATCCTGGAGGGGGCTGCAAGGAATAGAGGTAATCGATAAGATGCATATTCTCTTGTTCAGTTCTAAAGATTCACAACATTGTTATGACTATATAAAAAGGGTAGCCATCAGTACCTTGATGGAAGGTTGAGCTCATGATAATGCACTTAATGGAATAAAAGCCTTACAATATTCACTGAGGGCTTAAATGGAAAAAGCACTTTGACAAAAGAGTGAAGGGAGTCGTACACACCTGAGAGATATGCCTTGAATTTGTTCAATGGGAATTTGCCTCTTGAGTACTTCAGTGACCTTCCCTTTCTCTGGTCCTTTCTTTATGACTTCTCGCCCAATTAAGTATAGGAATTTGGCTGACAGCATTAGGTCACGTTTCACAGTCTTCGAAAATAAATGTTCAAAATGAATGTTATATTTACCATACACCAGGAGGCTACAAAGTACGGCTTGTTGAAACTTGAAATAATACATAATAAATGAAATTATACAACTTAGGTTGAGGTTTTGTCATTTTTACTGGTTATTTATCATTTGTCAGTGTTAAGCATGGTATCATTTCTTTGCAACTGTCACATTTCTTCTTCATTCTGAATCATAACATGCTGGTGAGGTTACCAAATACAAGTACAAAATTAATAGTAACACAACTTTCTCACCTTAAATCTACGATCATATTTAGTAACTGTGTCTGCAAACTCGATGCGTTCTCGCTTGCCAGCGAACTTTCGGATTTCTGGTCTGTTTTCGAGTCCCAGGTAGTCACCGACGAAGTTGCGATTGAGACTGTGCCTCTTGCGCTCTTTTTTGTTGAAGACAACCTATCGAGATATAAAAGAATGTTTGAGCACAGCTTATGAATTGTGTAGATTTGCATAGCAGTTGTTTTACAATACCTGGCATGCCTCCTCTTTTATCTGCTGATATTTCTTTTGAGCGTTGTACTGTCTGAAGGCTTTCTGGATTACTCTTGCAAAGGCATCAAATTTTCTGTCCCTCACTTCCTCTAGCAGGAAAAGCTGTGAAACAGAATTAGAAATATAATGAAAGATGTTGGAGAATAAGTTCACCGAGTCTAATTAGAGACACCCAGGGTTAGGGTTACCCACCGATTCGGGATTTTTAACAAAGAGTTTCGTCCGACCGCACTGCCATTGATCTGGGTCCATGCTGACGCTGTTCATCAGGTGTTTGATGCCGTGCCTGTCGTCTCCGCTCCATCTTGGCCAAGTCTCTGGTGTCAGGATGGCATATCTGGAAGAAAATCACGTTTAATAGAGCGAATATCAATCCTAGTAAGTCCTCTAAGGGCTAAGGTTGCCCTGCTAGTATTACAATAAAGTCAAACTTAGTAACTAACCTTTTTAAAAACTTTACGAAAGGACGACGGTAAGCGAAACCAGCTCTTCTGACTCTCACGTTCTCTTTTAATCCCAAATATTCAACTTGATGAAAAACTCTCTTCTCTTCCCAGTCGTGAGGGCGCTTGCTTTCATTTGGTTTCATGCAACGGATATAGTGAGGAGTGCACTTAAATAATATGAAAGGTTATTCAAAGATCGTTAGGATTAGGGCTAGGTGAGGACTTTTAAGTTTAAAACCTTCATGAGTGTGTCGACCAACCGATTACACTGGGTCTTGATTTTCTGACTTGCGGTCGTCGGTCTTGAACGAACCGACGTGTCATCGGGAAACAGGTTACGCATGAATCCACTTCAAACAAGCATTGAAAAAAATAAGCAGTTTCAAATGAGCATCCATCAAATGAAATTTATTTATTGTTCTTAGTGTTTGAGGATGTGAATATTTCTGTATAACCTACATTTGATCTATTAAACCAGGGGTGTCCAAACTTTTTGTAAAGAGGGCCATATTTTATAAAGCAGAGACGCCCGCGGGCCAAAAGGGGGCCTTTTTCAAAGATGCGAAGTGCGCGGTGCCAGGCTCTGTTTGGGACAATGTCTTTGGAAAATTTGTAGTTTTGTGGCTAAAGGTTCTTGACTTGAGCGTTAGCTGGCTCATCCGTGCATCTCGTCCTTGAAGATTAACATTCAGTCCATTCAGACGCTAGCGAGCCACATTTCATTATATTTTCAGAATTTGCCGCGGGCCAATAAAAAATGGTTCCCGGGCCGCATTTGGCCCGCGGGCCGGACTTTGGACACCCCTGNTTTCATTTGGTTTCATGCAACGGATATAGTGAGGAGTGCACTTAAATAATATGAAAGGTTATTCAAAGATCGTTATGATTAGGGCTAGGTGAGGACTTTTAAGTTTAAAACCTTCATGAGTGTGTCGACCAACCGATTACACTGGGTTTTGATTTTCTGACTTGCGGTCGTCGGTCTTGAACGAACCGATGTGTCGTCGGGAAACAGGTTACGCATGAATCCACTAAAAACAAGCATTGAAAAAAATAGGCTGATAAAATAAATAAAATAATTCAAATGAACTTCCATTGAATAAAATTTATTTATTGTTCTTAGTGTCGGAGGATGACGAAAAAAATAGCCTTCACTAGCTATAAAGGCAATCCACTATCCTCCAGTGAATATTTCTGTATAACCTACATTCGATCTATTAAACCAATTATCGATAACTGAAACTCACGATTCACTCTGCTGCATGAGTTCAACTAGATCTTTGAAGAGAACATCACGATTGCGTTCACAGAAGCCTTCGGTGTTGTAACTCACTTTTCCAGCATAGTGATGAATGACGAATCCACCACTGAGATGAGAATATTCGTTTGTTATAAGAAACGAAAACAGGAAAGGAACTGTTATAGTTTCTCGCTCACCTAAACTGTTGAAAATGGTCGTGACTACCAACAGCTCCGACTACCTTCCCGAGAAATTTGTCATCTGCTCCCTCAGTTACAGCATGCATGGTAGCGCAAGTGTCATCCAAGACACACATGACACCAGGTGGAGACTGCAAGATTACATGAATCGAATTAATGAACAATTATTAGCAAATAATAATAATAATACTATTCAAATTTCTATGCAAATTCCATTCCATTCCATTCATATTTTTCAATCTACATATTAATTTGCATATAAGAAGTTTGTTTGTCTCGAAAGAATGCCGTCAATTCTTTCAGTTCAGTTCAGTTCTGTACTGAATTTTGATTGGATGTATATTCAAATAATGCATGACACCCGACTTATGATGATTTCCACTTACTTTTGATTCGACGAGATCGCAGACAATTTTGTTATTGAAGTACTCGATGGGCTTCCAGTCTATTCCTTCTTGAACGTATTCTTCCTGCTCTGCTTTCAGAGTGAGTTCGATGAAGATCTGCTGTAGTTTCTCGTTCACAAAGTTGATGCAGAATTGTTCGAAACCATTTTTCTGTAAATAATTTAACGTCTTCAAGCGATAAGGCCGATATCCGGTTATGAGGTTATCTCAGAGATTTTCACACAGAGTAGAAAAGAAATGTCGGATTGGCAAACCTGAAATATTTCAAATCCGTAAATGTCCAGTACCCCTATGTTGAACTCGACATAGTCCTTACGAATGGCAATGTTGACCGCTTGTACAAGAAAGTCAAACACGCGAGAGTGAAGTGCTTTTGCGAGTGCGTCCCTGGATGGTTTGACAAAATTTGTTTATTAGTATTTTGCAAAATTCCAAGGTACAGCAGGTAAAAACAAATGTGAACAAGAAAGGAAAAGTGCACTGTATTTTAAATGTATAGTAAGGTAAAATCACCACATTTACAACAACACTCATTAATCCGAACCTGGTATAGCTGGCCTGCTCTACATTTAGCGTGACGTCAATGGACTCGGTTTTGCCACCCCATTTGCTGTCCATCACACGACTAGTCAGCTTCGATCGGAGTGCGTTTTGATCTACGCCAAGCAGGTAAGCTGGGTAAGCCAAAACTGAAAACAATAAAGAAATTCATAAATGATGCAATATTATTCAGGAAGAGCTATTTGTAATGAAATGTACATTTCACACTGCCCACACAAACTTGTGTACCAGTTCCTACAACATTTTTAATGTCGATGACATATTTTGAATACAGCAGTGGGCTTTTCGATATCATTACAAAAATATCAACACTATAAAAGCATGAGTTGCAAAAACATTGAATCTAACACGAATAGAGGTCAAGCAAAAGTACAATCATGCACAGGAGGGAATCAACAAATCCTATCGTAAGACACACACACACACACATGGAATACCTTGTAATACAGTACTTAAAATACAGTTTCTTGGCTAAGTGGAAAAGAGGGTGTTCGGAGAACTTTCTATTTCCCAGAACGCATGATGAAATTCTATAAAATAACTTACAACACCAACTCTAAGAATGGCTGTGAACGAGTGTGTGCATTGTAAGCTTATTTTCAGTTCCATATATTCTTATTGTAAATGATTAAAATGTATAAAGGTGATACTTTATGTTAATTGTGGAATGTCTATTCTGCTACATTCAAAGACATTTCCATCAACTTCAATACCCTCAAATTCACATGCAAAGCTCTTTACGAGCTAGAAAATGTGTTTGTGAATAATGTGAAACTATTTCACGCATCAAAATACGTAATCTCATGCATTTCGAAGTTTATTTCACTCGTTTTACTCACAATCTTCATTTTCAACAGCGGCATAGTTTCCGCTCTCCACGAAGCTTATATTTCCGAGATGCAGTATGCTGGCGGAAAGTTGTATAACATCAGACTGCTCTTCCATTGACAGACCTGTATATTTATTGGGTCTTTAATAACTGTTAATATTATGTAATTTGTTATCTCAGCAATCAATGATAGTAAAACACCAGAATATAATAGAAGAGCCAATAGCATTCATCAAATATCACACGCAAGAAAAATGTTACAAAACTTATTATCCAAATCAATGGAAAAACAAATGTACCGATGACATTCATAGCCTCTATGG